>VZTV01099007.1:0-26795 GCA_013400875.1 Anhinga rufa
GCTTTCTCTCATCAAGGGGTTTCCTAGGCCTTTCCTTATTGTGTCTATCCTGTTGTGTTTATCTTTGAATAGTATTAATATGAAGATCTTTTAATTCCAAAAGTGTGTGGAAAGATTTAACGTTAAAATTAGTATCATAGCAAGGTTGCATGTTGATTTGGAATGTTGGCTACTCTCAGTTAATAAATGAAGTATGCTCAACAAAACCGGAATCAAAAGCAGTGATGAGTACAGGTTATATTAAAATTGAGTCACAAACAGAAATTGATACTGATTTGAATATTTGTAATTGCTTTAGGACAAATGAAGAGAAAGTGGGAAGAAAGACTGAAGAAAGTGGAAGAACTAGCATCTCACTATGAAAGAAGCCCTCTTCCTCCAGTTTATAGACCAAAACTGTCCAAACCTTTTCTGCCATCCTCTGTTTGGAAAATATTTCCTCGGCAGGCTGAAGCTTTCAATTATGTAAAAACCTGCAAAGAGGTAAACTATTTGTTAGGTGAATGTCTCTACTCTTTAGGTACTTTCAAGGTTGAACTTCACTTAAAAGCTTGGTTGACAGTTTTCAGATTTCCATTTTTGGATTTAAATAGTATAGAATCTATAGAATCTAAAGAATATTTGCTGTAAAGCCATATGCTGCCATCATGTCCATAAGGCTGTTCCTTTCAGGACATTGTTCCTTCTCCCATTAGATGCACTTGCCACTGATCAGAAAAAAGAAGACACTACAGAGAAAATTGAGCTTATATTAATGCACCAGAATGATGTTCTTAATTAAACACAGATGCTACTTAGCTTGAAAAAGATTAAGTGATCTGTTTATAATTTTCTAGTATTTTTAACCTTTGACCAAAGAAATTAATGTCAAATAGGAACGTCTGAAGACTTTAACTGGTTCTTTGAATAAAAAAAACTTCAATATTTTATTTTAAAAGGATGTTCATGTATTTGCCTTGGAAAAGAACACACAAAGTGGACAGAGGTTTTACCTTGTGACAACATATAAAGAGCTTTGGTTTTATTACACGTGAGTATCTGAAAAGGTACCCTATATGTTACTGTAAGATAATAGTATACTGGATATACTATTATCTAGTAATAGCTGTTACTGGATAGCTATCCCCAGTAGCCATCTGCTGCTCTGACTAGCACAGAGCTGTAGTGAGTTGCCTGAGGTTTGATCTTGGCCCTGGGGAAAATCTTCATAAGGACAAATTAATCTATTCTAGAGTGGGTTTCGACTTCCTTTTGAATTGCAGACTGCCATTATTTCCTTGGAATTGAGGACCCATCTACTGAGCTTAAATCTAATAGCAGTAGATTTGCTTTTGCTGCCAGCTTTCCTCAGGGGATCATACCAACACATAACACAAACATATTTCTGTGATTAGTCATATATCAATCTAAATGGGCATTACTATAAATACCTGGTTACCGATTTATGGTTTTGTATTTTCGTGATGTAGTTTCAAGTATAGACAATTTGATCACGCGCTGAACTTCTTTTCCCAATTTTTTGTTTTACAACAAAACATTTGGTTATGAAGTAAAAGAAATCTAAGAGTTAATTTTTATATTAAAAATAAGCTTGATTTTTTTCTCAATTTGAAAATGAGGTTTTTTAATTTAGTTGGAAAAAGTCTATGTAATCTCATTTTTAGTGCTTAAGACATATAAGTGATAACTTACTAAGCTTTCTACTGTAGTTTCCATCATTCCTTAAATTCTCAACAGCATTTCTATTGACAGTATGTATTGTAAGACTTGGAGGGGATGGGGGGAGAATACTTTACAAACTTAAATTCTAGGCCACACAAATATCTTTGTTGCTCTTTGATGCTGAAGTTAGTTACAAATTTTTCAGAGCATTATAGGGCTGCTACTTTTTTTAATATGGGTTGATTGAAAAATAAAAGAATATTTCAGACTTGTGGGATCCTTGTTTGTAACTAGTAAGTATGTATAATGTTTATCAATAGAGGTTGTGATTTTCATTTTTCCTTAGGAAAAATTATAAAACAAGTCTTATGCATTGCTATGAAGTAATTCCTGAAAAAGGTGCTTGCAAACTTTATTTTGATTTGGAGTTCTACAAACCAGCAAATCCTGGTGCAGATGGCAAGAGTATGGTTGCAAAGTTAATTGAGGTAAACTGAAGCAAAGTCATGTTGTAGATTAATATGAATTTGTTGTTGATTTAATATGAAACCAAAGTATTTGCCACTTTATCTTGATTATTCTGTAGTGCAATGAAAAAGAATTGCAGACCTAGTGGTTATTTTTAAGGAAGTAAAAAGTACTGTTTTAATTAGAGCAAAAGTTCTCTCCTTTAAGAGAAAGCAAAAAAATACAAGAACAATGGTTGTTGAAATGGTTGTGTTCACTGTAGGTTTACTGATATGATAAGTTTGCTTTTGCAGAATATATTTTATCTGCTCTAGCACTTCAAAGCTGTAAAACTGAAGGAGTGTTTAGGTATTTCTTACAGTAGCACCAGTAAAAGTTCCGTAACAATATTCCTCAGAGTAGCACCAGTAAAAGTTCCATACCAATATTTCTCAGTTCATTTCCTTTGCCAGCTGGTGCAGTCATATATCAAGGCTTAGATAAATCCCTCCTGATTTTAGGTGTCTTCAGAGGGCAGTTCATTATAGTTGAGTTAAAAGATGACATAGAGAACATTGGGTGACTGCACTTACCAATTTGGTACCTAAAGTTAAATACCTTTGCTAATTACCAATTCTATTAAATAGCACAGATTTCTATTCTATTGCAAATTTGGTTGGAAAATGAGTTCCACTGCAAATTCAATATAACAGAGGTAGAAAATAAAGCAGGTTTTTAGAAGAATATCTTCTGTTCCAATAAAATCTCTTTGTGAGTGGCCATTAATTTGTAAGACTTCTGATGCTTACCTGTCACTAGGTAGAAAGGAAAGAAAGAAAAAGATGATTGAGGTTGTTCCTTTGTAAAGAACCCTTCATTGATACAGAATCCGGAGGGGTTTACTTCATTGCGGATCAGTTCTGAAATCTAGAGATTTCTCAGGTTAAGAAGACAACTTTGGATTTCCTGGGTGGAGGATCTGAGATGCTAAAATCCTAAGCTTCCTTAGGTTCTTAGTCCCCGTTCTAAACATGAGTAATCACAAACTTAGCTTATAGAAGGCTTTTACATCTATTTTAGAGCCAGACATTTTATGTTTTCTGCTTAGTGTTCATTAGGCCATACCAATGAATTAGCTAAATCATAACAGTGGATTAGCATACCAAGCCTTTATATCGTGATAGCCTCTCTCTTCCATTCTAGGTAAGCCTGCATTGCCAACATTGTCACTATGGGTGTGAACTGCTTAGTGGTGGAAAAAAAATTTAAATGAATTATATGCTCAAAATCAGAAACAAACTTTGAAAAAATATGTAGAATCTGCATTTGTGTTAGGTTTTATAGACATCACTATTAAAAATGCTAGAGGAAATAGCCTAATGAATGTTTATCGTTTCAGCTTGTAAGCCAAAAATTAAAAGAACTTTATGATGTAAATTGTTCAACCAAAGATGTCTTGAATTTAGATTCCAGTACTGATGAAAAATTTAGTCGACACTTAATATTTCTACCCCAAAAGACTGTATTTAAGGATAATATCCATGTTGGTAAGTGTGTTCTTTTCTCTTCCACCTAGAAACAAAAGGTGAGGTTTTGACTTTGTACAGTGCCATCTCACATTTGAATATTTATTTTAATGGAATTATATGTGGAAACAAATATGTATTCCCAGCAGAAATTATTACCTATTTCTATTTTGTTAAGCCTCATTATTTCTCAAATCATCTTCTACTTCCTTTTCCTATAATGTGTTTGTGTTTGTAAAAGTGTAACTTTTGTGCCTGTATGTTGTATTTACAAAACTACTGGCAAGACTGGCTTTTGGCCTGAAAATTGTTTTACAGTGTGACTATGACTCCTTAATTTTCAGGTTAATTTCTGTCTTAACAATTAAAGCTACGATTATTGGCTCTAAATGCAGTTGGTTTGTGCTCGGCACAGTGTCAGAAAGGCAGGACAAGATGATTTCAAGCCACCTGTTGTTCATAAACATGATTAAGAGAAAGCCGAAAGCAATTTTAATTGTTGATGTAAGTTGGGATTTCATGGGGTACGGCAACTCCAAAGAATTGCCAGTTCAGAGTTGTCTTGACTCCATTTTTAAAATAAGTGTCATAATACCTCCGCACTTAACAGAAGTATCTTGAACATACTTTTGAAATACTGTTTGTGAAGCACTGAGGTGCTAGTGGTGAGTATTAAGAAAAGTTAATGTTGAAATTCATAATTCCTTCTTCTTGTATATATATTCTGTATGGCGTGCAGTAAAGCAGGCTTAAAGACACACATTGAACAATGAGGGCACAATAGAATATCAGCTGAGTTTTGTCCGAGTGAAGCAGGAACTGATGGAAAACAGCTTGCCCTGTGGTGGCATTAAAACCTACTGTCCTGGTTTCAGCTGGGATAGAGTTAATTTTCTTCGCAGTAGCTCGTATGGGGCTGTGTTTTGGATTTGTGCTGAAGCAGTGGTAATAATGTGGAGATCTTTTGGTTGTTGCTCAGTAGCGCTTACGCTAGTCAGGGACTTTTTCAGCTTCCCGTGCTGTGCCGGGTGCACGGGAAGCTGGGAGGGGACACAGCCGGGACAGCTGACCCCAACTGACCAAAGGGATATTCCATACCATATGGTGTCATGCTCAGCATATAAAGCTGGGGGAAGAAGGAAGTGGGGGGACATTGGGAGTGATGGCGTTCGTCTTCCCAAGTAACCGTTACGTGTGATGGAGCCCTGCTTTCCTGGAGACGGCTGAACACCTGCCTGCCCATGGGGAGCAGTGAATGAATTCCTTGTTTTGCTTTGCTTGCGTGTGCAGCTCTTTCTTTCCCTATTAAACTGTCTTTATCTCAACGCATGAGTTTCCTCACCTTTACTCTCCCGATTCTCTCCCCCATCCCACTGGGGGGGAGTGAGCGAGCGGCTGCGTGGGGCTTGGTTGTTGATCTGGGCTAAACCACGACACCTACAAATGCAGAACTTTGGGTTATTTAACATTGCACCTGCAACCTGTAATTTCTTAATATTTGGGTGTTTGATTTTGTAACCTTTGTTCCTTATTGTGTTTGTTTCAGACAAACAGGGCGAGGGAGAGGAAGCAGAAATGCTGTTATATAGTACCATATTAATAATCTCATGGGTTATTAGAAGGGATGAAGTTTAGATTTGTGACATTTAGCTCTACAGTTTGTGTTCAGAAGGAACAGTGACTGCAGCAGCAGGATTACATGTATCAGAGAGAAAGAAATTACGTGTTTTGTTACTGGGTTCCCACTGGCAGTAGACTAGGAAGACCTGTGGATATTGGGTTCGTGATTTTGGTCCCACTCAGGTTCCCGCTTTTATTCTGCTGTCTGCTTGGTCACAATCTGTCTGACTGTCTTTATGCCCAGTCTTTCTTTTCTTTTCTCATCCTTACCTCTTCTAGCTCTGCACCTTCCCTCATTCTAGTCTTGAGTAAAGCTTATACCATATTTCCTCTTTTTTATATACCTCCTGTGTTTTTTTAAGTAGCGTCTTAACTGTGCACTGTGTGTGTCCTAGCAGGGGGTTGTAGAGAGCACAGGGCAGATGGGCTCTTTGCTTTTAGAACTTAATGACAGCACAGTGATGCTGTCATTAATGACACAGTGCTGGGCTACTTTCTAGCCCAGTAGAGCATTAGAGAAATCTTATTTTCCTTTTGAATTGTCGAGCTATTTCATGGGGAGAGCACATGTACTGTTGGATCAAAGTTATGTAGAGTTGACACATGGTTTGTGTTGCTCTGAGGCATCATCTATGAAAGGTCTTAGCATGAACAGCCGGAGAAGTAGAGCAAACTGTAAGGAGAGGCTGGATCTTGTAGCCCTGTGTGCATGTAGAAATTTTTTTTTCCCCAAATATTTTTAAGATAGGCACGTGGTCCATGGCCTAAGCATCACTTCAGGCCAAAATTCAGATCCTTACTCGGACACAGAAGCCATAGGATTTCTAAGGACCAGTTTTTCAACTTTTTTTTTGACATTAAAAAACCTGTTTCTCATTCTTGTGAGCAGCGGAATCTGTGTCCCTAAACCTTTTGAGGAGTAGCTCACATGGCAAGCTAAGCAGATTGTCCAAGTTATAAGCAAATGCTTATAGTATTGGGTGCCAGCCCCAAGCATGACACAGAGCTGTTATTTCTTATGTGACACCGTGGTAACAGCTACAAACCCCAAAGACTTATATAGGATTACTGCAATTTTTAGTTCGAAAGTATGGTCTTTAACTCCTCTGCCACTATAAAACTCTTAAGTAGTACATCAATGATACATAATTTGGTATGACAGCAGTTTTAGCCTGTGATCTTGATAACTAAATTACATTAGTCAGTTCTCAGTAGAAGCTTGAACTGTTTATTCTAGTCCATTACTTGTGTTCTGCATCTCCACCATGACATGAATTTGACATGTTTACTATCAGACTTAAAACATATTTAGAGATTGTATCTTCATATTCTGCCTTTGCCTTTTCAACAAGATGTTGAATCTGCAGAAAAAAGTTATTTATATTTTTTTAATAATTGAGATATGTAAATGTCAGTGTTAAATTTGTGCATGTTACTGGTAATAGTACACTTCATTAATGCATTTTAGTAACGCGCTTGACAAACCTGGCTTAAGGCATATTGGCTTTGTACTTTGTGCAAAATATTCTGCTGTAGGAAATAACTAAAAATAAAGATAACTTCATAAAGTCATTTCACAGAATCTATATGAAAATATATATATTCTTTGAGGTGACAGAAAGATTTTGTCTAATATTAAACTTAAAAGGGTTAATATATTTTTCGGACACATTCAAGTGTTGTCTTTTTTTTAAAATTCATTATTGTGCTGTTCTGTCTAATAAAAATTACTTTGAGTTAGTGGTATTTATGTGGGATAAACTAGAATATGGACTGTCACATCTTGGGTGATATTGTTTCATAAGCAGTTTATGTCAGGAGTCATACACAAGTGCATGGGCTTAAAATTAAATATGATTTAAAACTTTTAGTATATAATATTTGGAATTAGTTACTAGTTAGGATTAAAATACAGGGTCTGAGTTCATAGCTCATGTAAGAAAGCACAAGAGATCATGTAGGTTGACAGGAAAGCTGTGGAGACCAATGAATTTGATCTACACATTGATCTACACAGTTGACAAATCCGAAATATAAAACCACAAAATACAGTCAAGGATCAAAAGCATGAAATGCAGGGTTTGGTTCCCACATCTGACCAGTGAGAAGAAATGGAAAGAGAGAAAACAAAGGTGTGTGTGAATGATAAAGAACAAACTCCCAAAATAAACTTTGACTGACAGAACCCTTGCTATTCTGACACCAGAGTGATTCTAGATTAATTAGACTCAAAAAAAAGGAAGTGGTCAACCAGGATTTTTAAAGCTACTTCAACTTTTATGGTGATTGAAATAAACTTCAGTTCTGAGATAGGTACATTTTCTCCCTGAACTGAAGATCTGAGTAACTATTGTCACAAACCTAAGAAATTCTGTGTGCATATTTGCACACAGGGTTAAAACGCTGTCTGTGGCTGTGAATCATTTGTATGCCTCAGTAGTCCTGTAATGAGTTATGAGGATGGTGATACTGATTCTTGATACACAGAGTCATTTTGCTGATCCATAGCATAGGAGGACCGATATTTCATATCCTTTCAGGTTCCCTGCTGAAGCTTCATCCAACAACTGCAGAATCCTCCTTGCCAGTATTCCTTACACTTCATAGTTTTTCTTCTGCATCTGTATATATTCTATTCTCTTCCTTCTCCCTGCAAGTACTTTGGCCATGGTTTTTAGTTGTCTGTCTGTTGTCACCATCTAGCAGAGCCTGGAGGTGCAGTGGGAGTTGAATTACTGTACTGGGAGTGTGAAAAGTCATTACAAAATACTTTTGTAAAAGTAATTTGTTGTTTGTGTAAGCCCTGGTCAAACTCGGCTAATACACTGTGAAGCTGCAAGTAAACCTTTTTAATCATTCTGAAAGTGCAATTAGGGAAAGCAGTAGTGAAGAGGGACTACCACAAGCTTTCCGGAATCCTAAATCTGAGCCCGTTAAAGTCATCACATGCTGTCATTAACTACTGCAAAAATGTTCATCTAAATGATTAAAAACTACCTATGGTTGGATAAAAATATAAGTTGTGTAATAGCAAAGCTATATGAATGCTTTATTCACATCTTAAAGAGTTTCACTAAGCTAGTGAGACTAGAGTCTCACTAAGAAATATTAAATCAAACTACATTTTATAAAGGACCATGACTACTTATTTTTTCTATCACTGTCATTAACGAAGTGGTCCTACACCAAGCATTTGAGTAAGTCGTACTATTAACAGCCTAGTTCATATGCAGAAATGTTCCTGCTAAGCTAGCATGAAGACTCAAACTGAACTTGTTCAGTAAGTTTCTGACGTTCTAGTGGAAAATTCAGGTTCACAGAAATTTCAGTGCAAAAGTCGTCCTCGTATTAATGGTTAAGTCAAGATCATTTGTGCTCCAAGCATGGGAGCAGCTTGAGATCTTGCCTGCCAGAGGCTTTAATAACTGCAGTGGTACAGGTGTTGTGATGGCTAGAAGAAATTATTTTGAAAGATACAAAAGACATTTATTTCAATTTTGCACTTTTATCTGGGACTTTTAATTTAGTTTGGGAAATTGTAGTGACAGCCTACGCATTTCTGTTTTGTTATGTTGTCTTTATTTCTAATGAGGCGATTGCCAAACCTATTTGCTTCTCAGTTCTCTCTCTTCTCAGTAGTAAAATTGCAAGGGGAAAGGTTGTGGCTGTATGATACAATCAATATACGCACAACTGTTTATTTTCTCGTGTTTTTTTTTTTTTTTAAAAGTTTACTAAAACTTCTTGCCAAGTATGGGCTTCTTAGTTACTAACCAGAACCATTTTGTGCACTGGGCTTGTCCAAAAGATTTTTTTAAAAAATCCAGAAGGGGAAAAATAAAAAACCAAACCCCAACCACTTCCATCTTTGCTGTTTTGAAAAACGTTTGCACAGGAACTGTTAAGTTCTTTCTTGACTCATAATTGACGTTATCTGGTTTTGGGTTTGTTTGTTTGTTTTTCAGGTAATTTTGTGAGAACCATTTTGCAGCCTGCCATAAGGCTGATGGAGAGTGGAGCTGCTTCTGTGATTCCAGAAGAAGGAGCAGGACGTGTTTTCCAGTGTTCTGCAGAAGCAGTTGCATTGGATAGTTCTCTTGCAAACCTCACAGCCGTGGAAGATGCTTCCAAAGGCTGGCCAGCCCTTGCTCACAAAACAGAGAATATGGAAACATCACACCAGGGAGAAAATTTGGAATTTTCCTTTCTAATAGTAAACGATAAAGAAGGAGGCAAGCAACTTTGTGTGGATCTAGGTAAATAGAAGAAGTTATTTTAAACCTCTTTGGGATGCAACAAAGGTTAAGAAATGAGATGTTCCTTTCTCTTTGATTACAGACAATAAGAGCAACGGCCTTGTTGTTGTCCCTACGGTCAGGATTTAAACCAAATACAATACGTGCTGAAACTGTGATCATAAGTGTTGTACTTTGAAGGAGCCTCAGATTCTTGGTCCATGGAACTTCTTATATTCCATTTAATTATTTTGTTCTGAAGTTTGAAGGAACTCTTGCCATACAAGACTCTCTAATTAGTTGTTCCTAAGGACTTAGTGCTCTTATTTGGATTAAAAGAGGTTACTGTATATTGCATTTTTGTCATTTCAGTTGAATTAGAAGTTGCTTAATTATGGAACAAGTCTTAAAGATATGGCCTTCTGTATGTATGTACATGTATGTATTCTACATGTATGAATTGAGCCTTCTTCCCGTTTGGAATGGTGGTTGTTAGGTTTTAATGGCAGAATAATAGAAATTCTGGGTTGGGCACATCAAGCCCCAGTTGTGCTTAGCCTATTCATGACCCCTATGGTCAAACTACAGTTTGACAGTTTCACCCTTCCCCATCCCCATATCTGGTTTCTCTGCTTTTTGCCCTGTCTCAGCGAAAAGACAATAGCTTAGCACACTTCTGTACAGGAGTGGCTTATGCGCTTAAGGACTGCTTATTAAGTTTTTTTCTCAGACTTCTCTGAAACCCGCCCCCCCTTCTTCAAATTCTTCTCATGAAATTCAGGGTCACTTTTACTGCTGGCCTCTGCAGTATGGCTGATTTGTTGAAATGTAATCCCTGTTGGCCCTGTATTAGGCTTCTCCGTTGCTGATTCAGAAGGATTACTGTGCAAAATTCCTTCAAGCATATTCATGAACGGAAATTAAAGAAAAAATTTGTTTACTGTGTCACTTCACCTTTTAAGAATTTGATGTTAGTCCCCCAAAATTAACCATCCTCAATATTTATGTTACACACATCACCTCAAAACTGGAAGGCTAAAATCAAAATAGCTGGAATACTGAGTTACATCATGAGGCTGCAGTGAAAGAGATGTGATATTCTTGTATGAGATCTTTTAATTCCTTTACCTTCATGAACATTAAATGTAACCCACAAATAACGCACCCACCTCCTCAATACATTCTTAGTTGTTTGTTTTTGAGATTGGAATTAAACTTTCCTGATACATACTTCACAGTGTACTACACACAAGTGGTGTCTGGTACGCACAACCCAGGAAGCTTGATGAGTATCAGGTACTTGCTGGTTAAAATAATTGTGTAGCTTTTTATGCTCAGCTGTATTTCACAAAGTTCATGGGAAAGCACCATTTCTTTTACACTGAAAGAAACTTCTAGCAATTATAATGTCAAAAGGATTAAAATGCCTGTGTAGAGGTGTTGTTTGTCTTGTATAACGTAAAAATGTAGATGTGTGCATGATCTTGCTTTGTTGCATTCCTTCTATGGGAGGTGAGCTGAAGTCAGCAAGAGTTTTTGTCCATTCCTTAGAGCCTTAGCTGGGTCTAAGGAAAATTGTTTAATTTACAAGTACTAAGTATCTTAAATCCTAGCCAGCATTGTTATGTTAAGATATATTTGTTTTCCTGTAGGAGTTTATACAAGGAATAGAAATTTCCGGATGTATAAGTCATCAAAAGCAGGAAAAAATGTAATTCTGAAGATAGCAGAGGATAATAAGTTTGTCCCTAACTGTGAAGGGAATGTTTCCTTGGAAGAAGCATATTTTCTTTCCTCTTTGATCTGCAACATCAGGTAATTGTTTGATTCCGGTACCTGTTCACTTGCATACCAGATCTCCCATTGGGTACAGATACCTTCTGAGGCTGGATCCTGGTACATGAAATAATCAAGTTTTCTGTATCGATGTGTCTTGCCCTGCACCGACTGTATCTTAAGATGATCCTAATCATACTGCAGCAGAAAGAAGGTTAAAATGGTACATCCGTCTGTATAATATTATGTACACTATTTTTATTACAAACATATACTTGCTATGACTTCAGTTTTTATATCCTGAAATGTTCGTTGTCTTGACCCGATGCCAGTAGCCCTGCAGCATACACTGCGCAGTGCATTCAGATCACGGGTATCAGCTGAGCCTGTCACAAATATGGATGAGAAATTCTGTATTGAATTTAGTCTTCTGTGATCATGTAGCTTCCAGCTGGTAATACGGCAAGGAAAAGCAGTCCATTGCAGAAAGCAAACCAAAGAAGGCTGAAACCTGTCAAAGGGTATGTATGCATAAATAGTACATCTAAAGCAAATACCTCAGTGGACCAGACTGGGTGTGGACTGGATCCTGGCAGTTTTGCCAGAAAACAGATTTTGTTGTTCTGAAGGAGGAAACCCTAATGTAAGCCAGAAGAAACTGGCAAAATGAGAGGAAGAAGTGCGATAGGGATAGTGAAGGGTAGGACAGGAACACAGGGTGGCTGAGGCTGGCAGGGACCTCTGGAAACCATCTGGTCCAACCCCCTGCTCCAGCAGGGCCAGCTGGAGACAGTGGCCCAGGACTACGTTACGTTATGCCACTCTCTGTCACACTGCAGTATGTTATACCGTGCTCTGTTAGGCTGTAAGAATCACACATTTTCCTTTGTATTCTCTCTTTTCTTCAGAGTGAAGGATGACACAAAAGTTCTGTCACCAGGCTTTTCAGAGGAGGAGAGAAAAATGCCTGCTTTTTTAAAGAGTAAAACTACCAGAAGCAGTAGAGGTACCGCAAGCCTCTTCTACTGCATAGAAAAAAAGTACTCTTACATTAGACTTATTGTGGCTTACACACCTGACAACCTCTAGGAGCGCTTTTCTTCAGCCAGTTTTCTGCAGGAGGTCGAGTACTGCCGTACTCGGTGCCCTGCAGCCCCTGAATGCCACTGACAGACCCCCCACTCCCGCCCCCCTGCTTTGTCCCAGTTCCCTCTATACCTTGTGGGGGGATGGGGTGCCATTTAAAGAGCTACAGGGAATTAACAGTGGATTTATCCCTGGTTTTATTTAATGATTTGGTGTGATTCATGTACATTCATTTTCTGTTTGTGGTCTATATATAATGTGTTACAATTACATATTACAATGACAAAACCAGTACCGGTATGTATCTGTGGTCTCCGTTTTAACAGATTCCATGGAAGGTTATCAGGATTCACCATATCCAGAAATCGATTGTTTTGTTCGTTCTTTGGTTAATAAAGACGGGGTGCAAGGAGGTAAAGCCCACTTCACTATTTACAAATGAGTATTCTGCAGCAGTATTTTTAAAGAATTAATTAATTTCCCTCCCCCACACCCAGGGATACGACGGTGGAATTATTTCTCTCTGGAAGAAATACTTGTATATGATATTTCTGGTTACCGTTGGTGTGAAAATATTGGAAGAGCTCACAAAAGTAACAACATAATGTATGTTCTTTAACTATTCACTACTTACTTTAAAACAGCTTTATTTATTTTCCTGCTCAACTGTTATTCTATAATACCACTGAAAAACTCTTATGGATAGAATCAGCACTGGTTACAATTTCTACTCTCTTGCTCTGTGGGGATACAATGCCTTTTTTTAAAAAACAAAACAAAACAAACAAACCTCCCCCTCTAATTTACTTTGTGATAACTGAACGGTGTTTCTAATATCTCTGTGAAGTAATCTTCATGCTATTTAAAATATGTGCCTAAAGATGCTACATACAAGCCGGAGTACGTTAAAGCTATTAAGTGGGACTATGCTTTGATGCTTCTTAGATAGGAAGCTGAACAATCAGAAGTGAGAGAAAGAAAACAGACCACTTTTAATTTACAGTGCATCTTAAATTACATTCTTATGTTATTAAAATGACACGGGTAACTCCTGCCACCACTTCAGTCAAGATGAGTTTTCCTAGTGACTCTACAAGGATTTGGACTTCTTACAGTTTTAGCAAAATAAGTGTTGAAAAGTCAAGGGTTTTTTAGATGACATTAGAATTGCAGTATATCATTAGTAGAAACATTTCAACCTCAAAATAATTGTATATAACATTTAAAATAACGGAAAGATAAGGAATGTGTTTTTGAGAAATACAGGTATAAAAAAACCCCACCCCACAGCCACTACTCTAGATGAACTTGGTGTTTCTAAAGCAAGTTGCTTGAAGCTTAGTGTTTCTAAAGCACAGCTGAAAAAACTGGGCTGCCTTATCAGTTGACAGGAAATACTGATTTTATCTGACTTTTATAATGAAATTATCTGTATTAGCAGCAGCAAGAAATCTTATCTTGCAGTTTGGTCCCATAGACTAATTTACTTTAATGTCTTTTTCTTCCAAGCTTAATGTAATGAAGGTCACTAAATTTCACTTTTGAGTGTTACTCTTAAAAATATATTTCTTTTAACTTAAGAAGCCTGAAGTTTACTGAAAAAATAACAGACTGTACAAAAAAGTGTGTAATAAGTATGTCAGAGTATGAAAGCAATTTCCATAGGCGGGGACAAACCAAACCTGTTCATTTAGTGTCCGAGTTTCCTACTGTATGCATTCACTAAAAACCAAATTATTTCATTCTTAGGATTCTGGTAGATCTAAAGAAGGAAGTCTGGTATCAGAAGTGTCATGATCCAGTCTGCAGAGAAGAAAACTTCAAATCACAAAGTATGTGTTCTGTGATTTCAAAGCCACTCCATTTAATACTTTTTGGAATGTTAACTTTACCTTATGCCATATATTTGATTTAGGTTTTCCATTACCACCTCGGATACGTCTCCGTTTTCTTTTCAAAGAGGTATGTTTTTGTCCTGTTGATACGCTAAAGTTCTCGTGAGTAAAGCTGTCTCTGGAAGTCACTGAAAATCCCCACTAACGCACTCTGTCGGGCTCCATACAGTAATTACACGGGTATAGAATAGCTCCCCAGAGCAGCTCTGCTGGTGTGGCAGCTCCACATATTAATTTTCAAGTTCTCCAGCAGATCTAGCACCAAAACTGTCAGCACAGCTGACAACACAGCTAGGCTGTTGCAGTCGCTTAACTTCACCTGGGACTAAAGATTTTCTTCTGTTTTGGAGAGAACAGCAATTCCCAGTGCATGAATCACTTTCAGATGAGAGCAGTTATAGGTATGGAGACCATTTTCATATGGAATAAATAATATTCTTGTTTCTAAAAGGAAGAAAAGTATACAGTAACGGATGAAAGGGGGAACACAGAAGAAATAGTAAAACCACTCTCAAATGTGTCAGGCTTGTCAAAAAGCTCAGGATCTCTAGAAAAAAGCTTGTCTCAAGACTTCCTGTTGTCAGACAGCGAGTGGGACAACGCAAGCGATGATGCCTGTTTCCTAGAAGCTACTGAAGATGTGGAACTAGCTGAAGCTGCAAATGATAGTCTGAATTGTTCCATGGAAGAAATTCCTGACGAAGTTCTTTTGGAAGTCTTAAGGAAGCAGGACACTTGCCATAACGACAGCAGCTAACCACAGACTTGGCTGGCAAAGAGACTGCTGGCAATGAGACCTGCCTTAACACAGCGTGCGTGTTGCATGCCTTCCGTGAAAAGACACTGCGGTGTCTTCCAGAGCTTTACGACAAAGAACTGAGTAACAAACACGTATCCTCACAACTGGATGACCTTCAACAAGCATGAGGAGGTCATGGAAGATTACATGGGGGCTGAAGAGTACCGGACTGAAAGGTCATCATGAATGCTGTGCCAACTTTAGCACTTTTAACGCTCACTGCTGTGCAGTTTCTATTTTCTTAGCTCTGTGTCCAAGTTTTACTGATAAGCCAAGTAAAACAGATTTCTTTACTTCCAGAACTGGGAGGAAATTATTTATTTCAAATACAAATTTAATAAAAGGATTTGTCTATCAATAGTTCAACCAATGTGTTATCTTTTAAAAGTATATATTGCTTTCATGATCACATGACTTTAATAGCCCAAGGTTAAAAACTAACATTGTTAACAGAGCACAGAAGAGTTGTACTACTTTAACTGGAATTGCTATTTTACTATAATTTCACTGACGTTCCGGGTAAGTTCTCACACAGACTATTTGACAATAGAAAGATACAATCTGATTAAGTCGCTGACTTCTTTTAAATACTGAAGCAAAATACAGCAACAAAGATTAAACAAGCTTTAAGCACTGACCATGCTAATAATTGTTCCTGACGAACATCAGAAAGTTTATTAGAAAACAGTTAATGTTTCTTTGGTAACTCCCCTCTCTGTACAGCCAGAGCCTCTTCCAGTTTCATATTGATATTCTGAAAGTGTCTTTCTGCTTCTAGAATTCTCCGCGACTCCACCAGAAGAGCGGGTAGGCTGGAAGTTCCATACTGTTGTTAAGGAAATAAAATTACAAGGCAACATTTTAAACCCTTGGAAAAATCACTTAGATACCTCTATTTATTTTTCCTGTCTGAAACGATGCAATGTCATTTTTAAAGGTGAAGAAGAGCCAACATTAGAGAGTCTTCCAAAATGACAGGATTTCCTTACACATGGCAGGTATGTAGCATTGTCAACAGAAAACACCACACCAGGTCATGAGCCACGGTGAAAGGGAAGGAGTTCTAAGACTACATGAGAAGTTAATCTGGTCACGAAATACAGGCGCTGTTCTTAGCATTAAATACCTTATAGAACAGACACACGAGTACCAGAGCTTTCCCTACCTTTGAACAACAGCAACAAAGGAAATTGGTTACTTGTTTCTCACTGTTAATCTTTTCAATTTCTATAAGAAAATGTTAGACCTGAGGACAACTGTTAAGCTTCTATGTCCTTTGAATTCCTTGACATAGACAGCAAGGTAGCAGATTCCTCCCTGAAGTACTTTAGTTTCTAACATGAGACCAGAAAAATGAGCGAGATACTGCACTACGGTTACAGCAATGATTCTCAAGTTGCTTCCACAAAGACAGTTAACAAAATACTGCTAAAACATTAATGGAAATGCCCATCAGTCCAGGGGGAAAAAAAGGGGAGGGGCTGATCCAGAACAGTTCAGAAACACAAGCAAAATATGTACTTACTACCACTTTTGCTTGTGGGTTTTCTTCTCCATAATCCAAACAGTCTTGCTGTAGCTCCTTTAAATCAGTAAGTAATTCAGTTGCCTGCCTCAAGGAAGCTTTCCTTTCCTGTAGCTCTGCATATTCTCTTTGTAGTTGTATCAGTTGTGGTTCAGCTCTGAAAAAGGTCAAGGCTTTGATGACTACATCTGCATGTTTATTTCATGAGTAACTGAACAGATTTCCTCTGAAGAAGACTTAAGGGAAAGGTTGGTCAGAAATACAAAGCATAGGTTAGTATAACNCGGTAAACCGGGGGACTCAATCTGTTAAACTAGCACTCCAAAACCTGAACACCAACAGCCATTTCAACAGTGTTGCAGCAAAAAAGCTTTCTTCAGATGATCAAAGGATTAAAACACAACAAATAAAAAAACCCATGAAGACAGCTTTCAATCTGTGAGGGGGTTCCAACCCATACTGAGGGGCGCCTTTAATTGGTTCTTTGAGTGAAGTTTGTCTATAGTACTGCAAAGATAACAAGACTCTCATGGCCATTGAGAAAGGGCTTTTAACCTGCCTTTGTGGATCTAAGTGCATGGTTCCCTACAGAGTTAACTTAGAGCGTGTACATTATATGCAGCTTCAGTATAAAGCTCATCACCAGTAACTAACTGGATTTTGGGGAAGTCTAATGGTTCTTCCAAGGAACATAATTTCTGTGTTTTCTATCTAAATGGTACTTGAGATTCATGCCAAGTTAGAGAAGGGGAATTGTGTGGCCACACGAGATGGAAGCAAACCACGTACTCAGGCATCCCTGCCAAATCGCAGCAGTGAAATACATTCTCCCACTTCAAGACCAAAAAAGCCCTTTGCATTACCTTTGTAAATTTGTGATTCATCACCTCTGCCGTTCCAATTGTAACATTAATGTTTTTCTTATCAACGTATGGTCTGAAATACCATCCCAGTAACCGGCTAGCTAAGAGAACTTGCAGAAATGACTACCTAGGCAACTGAAACATGGAACGGAGAGGTTATCCTGAGCTTTTGTAAAAGCAGCAATACCGAACAGAAGGAGAGTTTGATCAAAGTACATGAAACAACAACAAAAAAGTTACTTTCAATTCTGAGTTAGAAAATACCAGACTCCTTAAGTTCTTCAGGCTATTATTGTGCATCATTAGAAACATACCCAATTAGCTCTTCTCTGACTTGCAACAGTCCCTGCCTTTTCTTTTTGATGTCTCTTATTACCTGAAACAAATAGCAAGGAAAGTCTTTGAAATGGCTTCTGTAACTTCAAAGGCAAACAACCCAGATTTCACTGGCTTTTTTTCTTTGAGGTTTTACGCTTCTGATTCTGGGTGTGGAAGATTCCAAGATACCAGACCTCATAAACTGCCGTATTTTTACATTTGTATTTTAAACACTTTAAAAGTTCTTTAAAATGTTAAACTCTCATCTCCATCCAAAATTTCTCTTAAGGAACACTGGCTTTACAAGCATACAGAAGGAGTTTGTGATGTTTGGAACTCAAGCATCACCAACTCTAGCAGGTTTTTGTTCGTTTCTGTTTTAAAAATGCAGACTAATACGAATGTATGTTCAGTGTGATTGCCATAACTACTGAACTAAGCATAATTAAGCTTTCTTTAATACAACATCCAATTAAAAAACCAACCCAAAACTAATCATAAATTTTAAAATCAGATTTGTAGTTGCTAAATTTAACAAATGTCTAGGATGCAGAACAGGGGTAACTCTTGAGTGGCTGTGAATGCTAGATGTGTATTAAAATTTTCATTTTGCATGCAGAGTAGCTTACTGTATCACCTCAAATCAACAAGACTTTAGCACATGAATTGCCTCCTCCCAGAATAAGCTTTCTGTTGACTTTACTTGTTAAAATTTAGTTAAAAGTAACTACTGTTAAAAGCTGTTTTGTCATCAAAAGTTTGCAGAAGAGGTTAATCTGGGCAGAAAGCCTCTGGCAGACAGTGCCTAACCTGCTCTTAAATATCCCTGCTGTGGGGCATCCACCTCTCTCCTGATGAAACCACTGCAATGTTTTTCTGCTCTTACAGTAGTTCCTCCTCCTGTCAATGCTCCCCTGTTGCATTTTCAGTCAATTACTACTCGCTCTGAATGAACAGCTCCCTTAGACTTCTCTCCTTTAAACTAAGCAATCCAATTCTGTCCTCACAGGTCATCATCTTTGCTGCTCTCCTAAATTGTATATTCACCTATGTTTCTTGAGGGTTAGCTCTCAATACTTAATTGGCTCTCCAGAGGCCTCACCAGTGCTCATTCAAAAAAAAGAGTAATTCACATGCATAGATACCTATGCGCCCTAATAACGTGCATTCCTTCTTTTTACATCACTATAGCAGTATCCGTATAGAGTTTGTGATCCATCGTATTTACTCAGGTCTTTTCCAGATAACCTCTGGTGGTTCCCTAGCCTCCATTTGTGCAGTTGATTCTGTAGTACAGTACACCTTTTTTATGAATTATTTTATTTCTTCTAGTCAACTTCTTGACATGTCAATGCCCACCTCTGTAGGCTGGACGATCTAGTGATATATACGTATTTACCTTAGCATTTTTTTTCTTCGTATTCTTTAATTCCTGGACCTCCACTATCTACAGAGGAAAAGAAGAATTACAGATTGACTACGGATCTTGATTTTATCTCTATTCTCCCAAAAACATGGCTGCAAGAATTACTTTGGAATGACATAAAAAGCTATTTAAAAAAAAACAGCAACACTGGTTCAAAGGAAGATTACAAGTGCATCAACTCTTTCTTCATGCCAGAGGAAGACTGTTGCACAAAATTAGTCATCTTGCACCAGTCTGTGCAAGTAATACTCTTGTACCGATTAGTGTAATGCTACCTAGCTGCATTTTTCTATAACTTTATATAAAATGTATAAATCCAGTCATTTTAAAACTTGCTCGTTCTTAGGACTGTAGTTTTAGTACTTACCACAACTCCTACAAAGTTCTTTGTTTACTTTACTCATTGTAATTAGTGAGAAGAAATCTTAGGCTTCCGAGCTTTTTACAGTTAGGTTCAAACTGTTAATTAAAAAAGGATCATTCTCCTTGAACTATGTTACAGGCCTTAGTCAGGCCTCTACACAAGAGTCACTGAGATGCAGTATAAAGATTAAATCACCAACCTTTTAAAACATTCATGGATGAGCTTTTAAAACAGTGTTTGATGTAACTGTTTGCTCATTCAAATCATGCAGCTCTCCACTTTTACTACGTAGAGCTTTACATATGACAAATATTAATGTTGCCCCATTCTCAAAAGCTGACAATTTTTCAACGTACTTGCGTGACAGCAGTGCTGCGTCTAAAGACGATTCTCATGACAGCCAGCACAGAGGCTGCACACAACAAACTGTTTTAACATTATTTATCCTGACAAGAGATAAGAAAACTTAAAAGTATCATAAAATAAACGTATAAAGGACAATATAAAACCATAGGCATTTTGACTGCAATGTAATAAAAAGCTTTATAATCGCTACCACAAAATTGATTTTATTTATGGTGTACTTACAAGATTGGTGATTTGGTTCTTGAAAGCAGAACAGAAGCCATTGATAGCTTTTCTGCAAACGTTTGATTCCATGCTTTGTCTGAAGAAGTCAGAGGGACAAAACACAACCCATTTGGTTTAGTAAAGGAGAAATCTCATCCAAAAACATTCCTTTGAGTAATGAATAAAACCCAAAGTTAAGCAGCTAGTAGCACAGACAGCTGTGCATCTTTCATGTACTAGCGACAGCTTAATTTCTACGTGGAAAAACATCAGCTGAGATGCGTTGTTCTTATGTTTGGAAAAAATATCAGCTTCCTGGAGATCACCTCAAGGTCACGTATTTCTATCACAGAAACCTAATAAATTAACATCGGAATGTAACCAGGCAATACTGCATTCCCTAAAGGACAGCCCATTAGCAAAACCACGGGTAATTTGTTTTTAAAACTTTGAGTATTCAGCCATAGGAAAGCAGAATATTTACCTGTAATTTGCTGCGATCTTCTCAAATTCAGCCAGAACAACATCCAGTTCTGTAATATCTCTGGGAGATCTATTCAGCTCTTTGGGGCACCAAACCTCTACAGAACACGGGCTATCCACTGAAACAGCAGAATAAAGACAAGCATTGTACAATTCAGGTACTATTCCAAAGTAATAGAAAAGTTATTGTGCCCACCATTAAAATAACCATCTAAAAGTTATTAATATTTTAATATGAAACTTGAGAACATCTGGGAACACTTTGGAATTTGGATGATCAATTACATACAACTTATTTCTTATTCTTGTCAGTTCAAACAGGTCCAGGAGCATGTTATTACACTTAACTGATAAACTATACAGTGTACTGTAGATATAGCTGTTTGTGCTGTAAAAACGATTAGCCTGAGTTTGGGCAACCCGCATTACTTGAAGAATCGTGAGTTGTTATATCATATTTCTATACATTTTGTATTAATAACATATATGCTTTAAAAACCCCTAGTATTATTAGCTAATTCCACAGAACCTTAAACCATGTTTCTTCACACACTCCCAAATGTAAATCTTGTACTTGAACGTGACAGGGTACAGTTAAAAGGAAGCAAGACGACACCTGAGAAACATATTCTCTATACCAAAAAATGCCACTGTCTTGAAGCTCCCTATCTCAAAGGTCTTTATACTAACAGCTGTGCCTACGCTGTAAGTCAGGGGCACTCCAAGCTCTGCCCCACAGCCTGCTGCTCCAGGCTGCCAGACCAAGGGGCATACTGAAGGATCTTGCAGCTCCACACCCACAGACCCAGGCTTCCCTCCAAAGGGAGCCACGCTGTGTGTGAGGGATAACGCACACCTATGCTTTACCCCTTCAGGCTTGTGCCTAGGGGTGTAAACCATGGGGATCAGAGCTGAGTGGCACACCAGCTCCTCAATTTAACCATTGCTAATGAGTGCCTAGGCCAAAACTGAAACTAAAACCTCCCATTTCTAGAAGCAGTATGCTGCTACGTACCAGAAATTAAAACCATTGAGTTATGCAAAAGCACTCATCTTGAATGAGGAAAAGCTGTACGGGAATTTTGGAAAGTCTACTTTACCAGCAGGATTTGATGTGTCCTTCTCTGAAGGCCGCTTCTTCTTTTTTGCCTGGAATTGAGTAGTATTCAGAGCCTTCTGTGATGTAAAAAGCAGATTAACTTCAAAACCCCCCCCAGGTTTACTCATTTAAAATTCTGAGAGATGGCAATTAGGCAGAACACACAAAAGTATTTGAGCTTTTCACAAGTGAAACATCAGTAACTTTTACTTAGGGCTATTTTGCCAGAATCACAGCACAGTGATCACGCTGCTGAGGGACAGCAGCTGCCTGACTGCACTGGCCAACTGACATATCGGCCACTGACCGTGCAGTGGGAGGAACGTTTTAAGGAGCATAAGGCCCCTCGGTTCAGCACAGCCATCGCCCAGTATTCCATGATCAACGGTGCCTCCTTACCTTCCTTTTCACCCACGTTCTGTCCCAATGCTTTCTCTCCTTAGACTGCTTTGTGACACCACCATGAAGTAGTAATTCTACAAAAGCACTGCATACATGCAGTTTACTGATGAAAGACTACCACACTGTACTGAATTTTACAAAGGGAATTTCAACAATTCCAATGAATTTCAGTATGTAAAAAACTTTCATGCAAGCTACTGCATAGCTTCTTATATCACAGGCCTACTTTCTCAGGTCTGCAGATAGTTAACTCTTCCTCTGTACACCTGGAAGCTAAGTGGGCCAAAAACATTCTACACTAATTGCAGTCTCAGTGTGTAAAAACGCTCATTCAAAACCAAGTGTTTTTTGTCTAATTCTAATATTTATTCAAAATTAATTTTATCAATGAAAAATTCAATTCTCTCATAAATATGTTTTTACTTCAACACTGAACAAGTGTGAGGGGTTTATATTCCGTTAAGGATGCCATTCTTTAAGAACAGACATTCCAGAGATAGAGAAGATATTTGAAAGAAGAAAAGAACATATTCCCAAATCAGCAAGAGAACGGGCTACATGACACAGGAATACCTGGAATATTTCCCATTGACATGACGACTGTAGCTTTAAGCATTTCACTTAGCCATCTCACAGGAATACTTTGAGGATTAATTATTTGGGACACACTTAAGTACTAAGGAAGTACTAAGAAACAAATGAGAGGTCTTGCTCTCCCCTCCTCTCTAATGCAGGCATGGCATGAAGTAAGTTAAAATTAAATTGACCAATATACTCATGCAACTTTCTCTGTACCACATTCTCCTTAAGGGGTTCATCTTCAGGATCAGCTGTGCCGGATTTCTGAACATCACCATCAGATGTTTTCGAGCGATGTGTTTTTTTACTGGGAAAATAAAAATACCCACATGTATACACACTGAGAAAGAATGATCTTCAATCACGTAAACAACAAAATCTTAGGTTTTGGGGAACATTTTGTATTGCTATGTCGTTCAGTTTGTGTCTTCTGAATCAGCTACATAAAAAGTTGCAAATGGTATACAAAGGGAATAGTTATCCCTCACCAGCAACCCTTACAACAGTTAGAAATCCATTACTAACTGACCACTGGGATAGCCATGTTGTCTTGAGGAGAAACTTTGAAACAGAAGCAAAATTATTACTGAAGATATTTTAGCAGGAAAGAAGGTGGCTTTCTTGGTGGTGGGGCAGGGTTCGAAATCAAAAAACAAAAAAATACACACTCTCATACAAGCTCTATTATTGTCTTGCTATTTCATTAAATAAGAACTATTTCAGATTTAAACCAAATTTGATTTAACTAATGACATACTAAAACGAAATAATTTTTTAAAATTTATTTTCTTTGCTACATATAGTTTAAGTGGCTTTTACCTATTCTTCTTTTTTTTACTTTTTAACTTTAAAGACATCAGCATTTAGAGGACTAATTAATATCTCACAGATACTTCAAAATCTTTTCATTTGAAGAAAAAAAATACTTAAATCAATGTGCTGCTTGCAAAAGGCAAACACTAATTTATTCTCCCATTTCTTTTCTACATTCCCCAATCTTACTTATTCTTTTGGTTTCTCATCTGGGAAATTTTAAATTAAAGCATCTTTCTAATAAGCAACAAGTGAAACCTGACAAACAGAACATTTTTTCCCATTTAATCTAAAAATCTAAAGATTTATTTAAATGCTGGCAATTATTTTTTTCACCAGACCTTCTTTCTGTATTTCTCCTTTGTGGAGCCGAAACGTGACCAAGCGGCACGTTTTGTTCCTCTCCACAAGCATCCACAGCGGTACTGTGCAAAGGGTGATCTGTAGAGAACGGAAAATAAGCCATATGAAAAGTTGCTCCCGTCTGTTCAGGCAAAGAACACGGACACGCCAGCACTGCCGGCCATTCGGCATTTAGTTAGAATTTTTGTGGTTTGCTCACTAATTAATACAAAGGAAGTCTTGTTAAAAGTATTATTTGAGGATTAGGAAAAACATATATAGTGAAAAGCTTCATAGTTTCTATACTCATCCACCTGCTATTTCTTTACAAACTGAAACCAAAGGTGCACGAGAGCTCAGCACATACGCATGGCATATAGCAAGCAAAACATTTTGTACAGTTTATTTAAAGTCTCTCTTTGCTATGGAATATACCAATCTTCCATACGTTTAAACAACTACTTTCTAAATTTTACCTTTTTCTTTTTTGATATGGATTTTTACCTGCTTTATTGGATGCCCCAAGACGACAGTTACAGCTGCTACAAGAAGTTTGTAAATGTAGAATTCCTGAAGGTAGCTACCAGAATACATTAAAACTCCAAGAACCTTATGGTTTTAGCCTGCCTTCCACAGTATACATTTCTTTTCTCAAGCACATTGCCACAAGAAATTTAGTGTTAGTGGGCATCCTTTCCATAGTTTTTAACACAAACCACAGAAGTGAGGAAAAGAAGAGCTTTTCATTTTGCAGACTTTCCCTTATGAGAACCCTTTTGCTACATTGTTCTTTATAGCTCATTTTCAAAGCTGTTTCTAGTAGTTACATGTGTATTTCCATTAGTTTCATAGAGTAATAAATACTACAGCTAAGAAACAGCTCTTACCATTTTCTCTACAACTTCTGATAACACAGTTTTTCAAGGACTTTTCTTACCGATATTGACGTATTAGAGCTATATGTATTTAATAACACAGAACATCATGCAGGGGCACATATTCCACCTAAATTGATTCTCTTCCAGTATACTGAGACCTCACGCTCCCATACGGAGCATGAAAGTGGCTTTAATGTTTCACCAAAAATAGTATCTTTTTATGATGTTATTTTTTAAGTAGAACAACATCCCTGTGAAGATCTAAATTTGCTGCCATGCATACTCTTATAATAGCAAAAAATTTCCCTTCATAATTTGTGTAATTTAATAGAGTAACTTAAAGCCATTGAAATTTCCTTTTAAAGTGTAAACTCTTACACAATTGCCATGTCATATTGAGTGAAATTCTACCATTCAGACTATAAAACTTCAGTAGCCAGTATTTTTTGATCAACTTTTTCTTGCACATATTACAGCATTATTTTCAATACTTCCTAACTCACAGAAAATAACACCACTCTCAAAAAGCCCTCTGTTATCTCCTGCCCATAATTTTCTCTGGCAAAAAGCAACACCTCTTCCTAAGTAAGCATTGAAATATTTTGCCCATATGGTTTGTTCACAGAAGTCATACACGGAACAACACTGAAGTTAATACTAACCAAATGAATCGTCCAGCTCCTCGAGTTGATTTGCTTCTGGTACCTTCAATATCCTTGAGACATTTGGTTCCTCAAGTGGAAGCAATGTGCGGCGAGGATGGGACCTGGCTTTGTGTTCCTGGGTGGGTATGAAATTCATAGCTAGTTCAGCCAGCTTTTTAGGTTTAAAACAGATTAAATACGACAATGCCTTTCAAGAATGTTTGACTAGAAATATATTTAACCTGGACCATATTGACTGCTGAGCTACGATATAAAGTATTTGAAGCATGTTTTTTCCTCAGGCTATCTTTTTTTTTTCTCCTAAGAGAAGCGATGGTATAAAGCTGATATATTCTGCTATTTGATACTATACTGTAGCATCAGCTTTGTCTGATTTTATAAAACTAAGTGTATAAGCTTAGAATTCTTATAACAGTCTCATCTCTGGTTTCTGTGATCTGTGGCCTTTTTCTTTTCAGACATTAAAATTTTTCTTCTTTCATCTCTGTATTACATGAACGTCCATCCTTGTCCAATTCAATGATTCTCACTTTAAAAAAAGTGAAAAGCTATGCGTAACTAACTTCTTGTCAAGGTGGAATGTGTAAGTCCAGTATTACACAGACACTTCTGTAAAGCAGAAAAGAGAACAGCACTCGTTTATGAAATGTCCTTCACACCCAGAGTGGGAGTAAATCTCCTCGCTCCTTTGTGCGTGTGGATGGAAAGGGAATTACAAGAAGAAAACACCAACTTCCTGAGCTTTTAATTTTGCCAGTGCTTTGCAGAGCCTCACAAGTTTTGCCACAGTACCGAATATAGACACACCACCTATTTCCTCTTTAAGCTGTTCTCTCTAATCTTACAAGACTGTTTTCAAACTTTTGCCTGTTTGAAAACCGATGGCCCATTTTGCCTGATGACGTACTACTCCTAAAAGGAAAAAAAAAGCAGAAAACGGAAAGGCCCGCGCAGCCCAAGCCCAGGCCAGCAGGGACTGCGGAGCCCCGCGTTCACACCTCCGCATCCACCTCCAGAGCCGACGCCACGAAGACACAGTAAAACAACAAAGCAGAACTTACCTTTCGTTTATTTCTGGAATCATTTATCTTCGTTTTCTTCCTCGAGGGCATTTCACTATTTGGTATCTACTGCTAAATATACAGCCGAGGATAAAGTTACTGAAAAAGCGTGCCTGACACAAATCTCCTGTCTCAGTACCTGGGAGAGAATGGGGAAATCTTCGTTAATTCGACGTGTTGCGCAGAACTCGCTTTAGAAGTAGCAACGCTCACTCTCCTAGAGGAGCCCAACGCCTGACGCAGCACGTGTAAGTCAGCAGCAAGGCACGAATATGAAGCGACACAGCAGGGCAGCACACGACGCAGTTTACGCCTCCGCGCTTGCCCCCGAGCTGCCGTTCCTGTCACGCAGGAGGCCCCG
>VZTV01099011.1:0-16338 GCA_013400875.1 Anhinga rufa
AATGATTCTATGATTCTAAGTCAAGCATGTTGCTAAAGGAAACACTGACCTGACTGTGGCCAGACTCCACCAGAGAGCACAGAAATCAAGGGCAGTCTTTGGCCTTTCCCAGCTCATGTGCACTTATAAAATCATGACAGCTGATTTAGAATATTTTTCACTGAAGAACACAATGATGGCAGAATTTTCACAGAAGTGTTTGTGACATTAAGTACTCTCATTCCTCTCTTTTCAATGTTTTGTTAACACTGTGTACTTGACCCTTCAACACTTGCTCACTCAAACTCAAAACTCCCACTACCTTTAATCAAAGAGAGTACTTACTAAAAGATGGGGCTGTATAGTAGTAAAATCTCTTCACAGTTCTGCCATTTTAAAACATCCTTGAAGAATATCCAGCTCACTTGAACTTGGCATGTGAAAAAGTAGTATCTGATAAATGGCAAGGACCACACTATGGTCTATTTTTTTTCCCAAGGTAAAGAAAGTAATGCGATATGTCCTGTATTATTTTAATACTCAGCCTTTAGGAAATCCTCAGCTTTTTCAAGAGGCACCTGGAATATACATTTTATACATCACAAGACAAACAGATACAAACTCAAACAATTAGTGGAATGGTAACATTTGCCATGATTATTACTACTAAATATTCAAAGGATAATCACTTATTGGAAGTTTTTAATTCAGAGTACCACATGACACTGAAGAGAAGTTTACCAAGGTTTCTAAGTGCTTTCTAAGTGATTTTGAGACAGTTTTTATCGGAAGAATACCAAGAAAGAATAGCAAAAAACCAGCTGACTAATGAAAAAAAACCCCACAAAATCTCCCAAAGAAATGAGCTGAATTTACAAGAAAAAACCACATTTTCTGTGGAAATTTAGCTGAGGCATAAGTGGGAAAAAAAATATCTTGCTAGTCATTAATATAACATTTATTAAAAAGGAGTTATTAAATGTATGGGTGCAGATTAAGGGTTGAATATAGTCTTTGTGGGAAAAATGAAAAAAAAAAACAAACAACCTGTGACATCTAAGAAAAACAGATTAGCCTGAAACAACTTCACAAACATCTCAGATAGAAGGCTGGAAGAAACAGAACAAATATCCTCTGAAACTGCTGCCAAAACTGCTATTTTAATTGCCTTTTATGAAACAGGATTTTACAACCACATTCCTAATCCCAAATCAAACTTTCCAAGATAATGTAAATGAGTATGGTAGTTATTTCCATATAAATATACATTATTTGCTACTTGTGTTGCAATTTTAGGCAGAGGGTTAAGGGAACTTGTTTGGAAATATGCTAGATTTTATTTCATACACTCAAGTGTGATGACAAACTCAACTGAGGTCAACAAGAATTCTTTCATTCATCCTGGGCAAAGTTTATTTTAACTAAAATAAGTCTTTAGAAGAGAATCTAAGTCACTGCTCCTATAATAAAACACAGAAAGAAACAAAAACTGTCAGTGGTGTAAATCCTACTGATTAGTCACTATTTATCTTTGTTTCTGTAAGGCTGGAATAACAGCAATAGCTTTTCCCACAAAAGTATGGATAACTATCAATTGACTCTACAGTGCTTTGAAAATGTAAATATAGGTAAGTAAACTGTGAAAGAAACAGATGATTTTATTCCATTGCCCAGGGAATTAGTCCATCCCCCTGAAAAACCCCAAAACAAAAAAAACACCATGGATCCTTTCTACTCGGCAGTTACACATGCATTCAGCATTTACAGGGAAAATGTGGGAATGGATGGAGAAGAATAATTTTGGGAATTTGGGGAAGTTGGGAAAATAAAGTATTCCATAAATATTACCCTTTTATTTTTCTGTGTGGATGATGGCAGAGCTGTTTGACATGGTAAGAATTGTTATTCCTTCCTGTAGTCTATTTTCTTATTGCCCAGAACACAATCAAGATTGAGATCTTACAGACTGAAAAAGTAATAAGAAATTTCTTGGGGGCATAAACTGAAACTTATGAAGGAAGGGGTAGATCCTACGCAAGAACAGACTAAAGAAATAATCAGATGCATAATGTCTCAGGGAAATGGATCTAAAATCCAAAGTTAGTGAAAATACTACAGTGAAACTATGCACCCTGGGAATGAGATTTCTGATGGAACCTGTTCATTCTCTTAAAATGTATTTAAAATTCGAACTTGATTCTTTATTCCAACAAATGGTTTTATGGAGAATATTTTCATCAGTTTATGGTTTCTGTACTGCCATCTTCCTTTTCTGATCTCAAGAAATTCCCTTTTATATACAATGAAAATTATCCTGTTCAAGCAGAAATCGTAAGGACCGGTATTGTCAAATGTGTCAAACTTAACTGCTTTTCTTCTCACAGTGTATTCTACCCAGCATTTCTTGCACACTACTGGGATGTTGATTCTTTCTTCCACTTCAGCAATGCAGAACCATTACCGCCAATTTAACAATTTTCTTTCTAAGCAGTACCCTTGCTTTTGCTGCTATTCTGTTCCTGGGTTTGTGGCAAGCTCTTTGTAAACTCATAAATAAATGGACAACCAAATTGGCATCCACAGTGAAAACCGTCCTTAAAACTCAGTTTTGCTACAGAAATACTCCACAGAGGTACACAGCTGGTGTCTCATGATTGCCCATTCTTAGAGCATTCATGAATGTCTTTGTTGCTTTATGTTTTCTGTTTTTCTTTTTAAACTATATATGGTTTAAAGTAAAGAAAAAACCATCTTATTTTATGTCTAGCATAGCTGCAAACAACATGTGATGAGGACTCCTACAGCAATAACAAATACTAAATAATATCCTTGAATCCAAACATCAATATACAAGAAGAGTTTATTTATTTCATGCCTGTAAGGTAGATACTTTCAGTTCCATAGAGAGTGCATATTGGAAGATTCTAAAATAATAATAATTTAAAAAAAAATGCTGAACAGCACAGAGTTTCACTTTTATATAGTTGCTTTGCTATCCTTGCCACAGGCCAATTCAGAAGAAACTCCTTTCCAGTGATGCACTGGATAATGCATAAAGTGCTCTGAGATGAAAGGTGCTATATAGATTCAAAAGCATTATGAAGGATTTAATGCTCACTACTTTTTAAAAGCCAAATGCTGTTACCTTTCGTCACTTGGTACATGTCATTTAAATTAACCCAGCTTTTAGCTTTTCATGTTGTTTCTGGTCTGCTGTTGGAAAATCTGTATTACAGTTTCTGAGAGCTGACTGTTTGGTGAAACACTGTAAATTAGGTCTTGTATTTCATTCCCTTACCCTAAAGCATGGTCAGCTGTACCTAGAACATTCCTGACAGATATTGCTACACAACCTCTTCCCAAAGATCTTGAATTATGGAGAATTTGAAGTCTCTGCAGGGATAGCTTTATTTTATATTTCATTCTATTTCCTCTTCTATTACTTGTTATGTAAACTTAACTGTGCTTACTGCAATATAAAGCTATCATTTGTGCTCCTAATGAAGTCTTTTAAGTATCCACAAATAAGTGGACAACTTGTGTGATACCACTATATTTCTTTCTCTAGCTTGCTGCTATTAAGAGTATCTGAAAGTGTTCAGCAAAGGAATTAAATACTCTGGGGTCCTGTCATCTAAATTAAGGTCAATTTTAAAGGTTATCAGTCCCCTGTATAAATAATAACACAAGATTTTCAAACTCTGGAGACCTCTCTCTTTGTGCTTGTTGTTTGCTAAAGGTGAAGACTGCCTTTTTATTGCTTATTGGAACAAGTGGTAACATTTGTTGCTTTACAGAGTTGCCACACCCAAGAGAAATATCATATTGTTCTCAAATTATCTTAAATCACAAATGGCATTCCTCAGTGAAGAGTGTATCTGGAGAATATATACATGCTTTACTAATGTATTAAGAACATACACAGGGAGAAAAAAATCCAAACCAGTGGAGCTTATGGCTGGTCCCTGATGAGCCCAGACATACCTACAACTAGTAATTCTGGTGCTCATGGTGAATGACCACTGACTTCTTCCTGGACATCCCACAGAAGCCTATTGCCTGGCATTGCCCAGCTGTAAGCCCAACTTCTCCCTGCTTGCCCATGCAGCAGTGAAGTAGCAGGCACCTCTGGCTCCTGCTCTGTGCTGAGCAGGAGCCCAGAGGTGTCCGTCAGGGGCCCAGGGGAGCTTTCTAGGGCTGCTTCCTCCCTGCACACATACAGGGTTATCAGGATCTTATCCCTAGCTTGATTCAAACCCAGAACTGATTGCCATTTGGTAATAGCAAGCCAAAGGCTTTCAAAAAGGGTAGGGTGGGAAATGGGGAGGGGAGGAATGAGACCATGCATCTTTTGCTGATAAGTTTGTGGATGTTTCAAGATCTTAGAAAGATTTACAAGCTTCAGATGGTACTTTAGGGACACATATTCTTTTGCTTTTCTATTTTTATTCAGAAGAATGCTTTCTTATTTGTAATATGATACCATGTATTGCAGAAAATGCTGAAGGGTTAACTGTAGAAAATCTTCTTCCCTTCTAGTTATTTTTAAATATCAATAAATATTTCATTTCCCATATAAGTTAGTCAGTAGCACTTTTCAAACCACTTTGAAATTAACGGGCATTTAAGTTATTCATTTGGTTTTTTTTATACCCTAGTTTAATTTAAGCTTTTCTTTTGGCAGTGAATAAACCCCCTGAATTAAAAGATTCAGATTGGGAAAGTTACATTGTCTTTAATCAGTAAGGCTAAAAAAACTAATATCCCAAAATTGAGATACTACTTCTATCAGAGAAATTAAACCTCAAAGAGGAAAAATAATTATCCAGGTGATAACATTGAAAAGTTACCTAATTTTATGTTGTAAATGGGCAGCTTGTGAAGATAAATGTAAACACTGAGAAAGCAGAAAAAAAAATTCTGGCAGCAGTGCTTTGATTCCTTAAAAATGTCATCTTGAGGGATCATGAAGAAAAATACTGAAGTATGTGGCTTATGTTTAATTAGCATTTTTAATTCATAGAGTTAGCTATATAGCACATATATGTATGTGTGTGCATGCATAAAAAGTACTCAGTTATGGTACTACTAGTTATGCTATTACTGATGTAAGTAAAATTTAAACATTTTTAAGTGGAACATTAACAGAGAGAAATCAAATGCTTAACAGGCAGAAAATCAGCATGTCAGAGTCCAATACTCTCTGACCAGGTTCTTTTAGATATTCCATGAGTGGAGGGTGTAGTGTTTATTATCAAATTTACTTGTTTGAAGACAGTTGGTGTAACATGGGATTTCTGATTTAGCAGAGATACTATTGTGGTTTAGCCTCAGCTAGCAACCAAGCACCACACAACTGCTTGCTTACTCCCCCATGCAGTGGGATGGGGGAGAGAATCAGAAGAGTAAAAGTGAGAAAACTCATGGGTTGAGATAAAACCAGTTTAATAGGGAAAGAAAGAGCTGTGCACGCAAGCAAAGCAAAATAAGGAATTCATTCACTGCTTCCCATGGGCAGGCAGGTGTTCAGCCATCTCCAGGAAAGCAGGGCTCCATCACACGTAACGGTTACTTGGGAAGACAAATGCCATCACTCTGAACATCCCCTCCTTCTTCTTCCCCCAGCTTTATATACTGAGCATGACATCATATGGTGTGGAATATCCCTTTGGTCATTTGGGGTCAGCTGTCCCGGCTGTGTCCCCTCCCAGTTTCTTGTGCACCCGGCACAGCATGGGGAGCTGAAAAAGTCCTTTACTAGTGTGGGCACTGCTCAGCAATAATGAAAACATCCCTGTATTATCAACACTGTTTTCAGCACAAATCCAAAACATAGGCCTATACTAGCTACTATGAAGAAAATGAACTCTATCCCAGCTGAAACCAGGGCAGATATATAAAATATACTGAAAACATAATACAAATGTAAGTTACACTTAGAAAAAAGTAGCAATTGCAGTACACAGTGCAATCACAATACCAATATGGTCCCCATTACCGGTCTCTATAATATGCTCACCATCACAATGCTGGGTGTCCCCAGTCGTTGGGAAGGAAAACATGGGTTGAAGCTAGCTTATGCCCATTGCTTTCTTTGAAATACTTTTGTTAGCTGTTTAGTGTTTATACTCTGTGTTGGGCTGAGCCCTGTATTCACTTCCCCTATGCTGATCTGGCTAACTCAGGGAGACATGCACTGTCCTTTAATGAACTCAAGGAGAAACATTTACACCACCAGTTGATGCACTGAACTGTTGATAGCTGTTTACCTAAAAGAAAGGCCTCCTTCATGTCCTCTGTGTTGAGACAGAGTCAGCTTCTGGGCAACAGGAGGGGTCAGTGACACCCTGCATTATTCCCTGAGCTTAGTGGGCACGTCCTCCTTGCCCATCTCCTCTGAGCCTTCTTCCATTGCAGGCGTTTATTGGTCAGTGACACAGTGACATAAAGAATCCTATTTACTAATAGTATTTTTGACTCTGCAAATCAAACATCCCAAGACTCTCAACATGTGTTCTTGCTTCTGAACTTCATATTTTTGGCTTACAGAAAAGGAAGAATTTGATCAAATGGTTCAGGGTAAAATTTAGAAAGACTTTGAGGAAAGAAGATTGACATCACATGAACTGCCTTGTCATGTTTTCATTAAATTAGTATTCAAATGATGAGCTGGTCTAGAACTTTACCTTTATTTTATCTATTAGTTCCAGAAAATATTTTTTTCACTACTGTTTACGTAACAGTCATGTTACTAAGAGCCGAATCCTAAGGTTCTAATATACTTTTTGAAAAGGATTGGCCAAGAAATCTCTATAAAAGCTGTGAGACACATCTTCCTTTCTGTTAATGGTAACTTATCCATTGAAAATATCAGCAGTACAGTTAAAAGTACATTGAACATTCACAAAGGGTGGATTTTACCCTTGTACAGAAAGCTGGTATTAGAACCAATGTGCTACTGCAAGCCTGTTTAATTCCAAGGCTCTAAGGATAATGTCTAGATGACTGTTGTAGAATATCAAAGGTCAGCTCAATCTGGTATTCCCTTTATGAAAAAGAGGTTTCTCTCTCATTCACCACCCATGGATTTTTCAAACAATGTTTTGTCTTTCTTGTTCCTTAGCCTACCTTATGTATTCAACCCATAAATACTAACAGTCAGAAATCAATGCTCATGTTTCAGTTTTGAAACTGGAGCTTTCATGTTCAGGACATGGACAAAATAATTTGTTTCACTGTTTACATCATCTGAAACGGGCCTAAATACAGATGTGCATAAACATAGGTGCATAAAACACATGTAAGTATTGCGTAGAAGTACATTAGTACATTAAAGATAAATTCAGTTTGGAGATTGTAATCTCTCAACAGTTAGGTAGTACCAGAACTGACCTATGATTAAATATCTTTTTAGCTGTAACTGCTGTTCTTTACCCTTGCACTTGATTAATATCCGGTCAATCTATGAATAAGTTCTGTCCAGATATAATGAAAACACATTTAAAATACCTTAAAGAAATTAAATTTATTTATTTTATTCCCACAGTTCAGCCATTGCTTTGGCTGCATGCATCTCTCTCTACCCCTGCCCCCAAATTCATGTCACTGTGTCAGATCTGAGACAAAGAAAGTGAGAAGCATATCTAAATACATGGATGTCAAGGGAGTGATTTACCTAGCAACAGTAACTATGTGAAAGTTTTTCAGAAATGTCTCCCTGTGCATGTGATGGTACCTTAATGGCTTGGATTTTAGAGGATTGAAGAAATGGCTGGGAGGATTCTAGCCAAGTAAAGCACCAAACAACATGCAATGCACATACATTCTGGGAAATATAATGCCATCAGTGCACACGGGAATTTATGCACATCCTTTCCATTAATACTGTAAGGATTTTTGCTCATAAATTCATAGTTAGAAAAACATTATTTTACCCTGTGCTACATTAGATATAATAAATATGTGAACAGAGGAAACATGTTAGGATAAATGTTTCTGAGTCGCCATCATTTTTTAAAAGCAAAGCACCACATAAAGAATTATGTGAAGTGTTACAACAGTAACCCTGAGACCAAGGAGAGGCAAAAAGCTGAGATGGCACTGTGATACATAACTATCTACTGCTGTCAGTAATGGATACTGCTGACAGATGACCCAGGGGATCAAACCCCAATGTACACCGTGAACAGATTTGTCTTAGGCAACTACATTTGATAGCTTCTACTGAAAGAAAACTGTGTTCACATCAATTCAGCATAGTAACAGGTGAGCATAGGTTAAAATAATGTAAAACCAGGATAATCCAACTGAGGACTTAATCACACTCACTGTACCTAAGGGTCCACAATATTTGAATTCCATGTAAGATCTAAAGCAGAATCTCCACGTGAGATCATAGCTCATCAAAAAACATACCTTTTCTTTTCCACAGTATCTCCCCTCTCTACATATATTTGCCCTCCATTTCTGTAAATTTAGTGTCTTTCAAAAAAGTACTGTAACCTGAGTCATCAGACCTTTGACATAGGTACCCTGTAGTGAGCCCCCAGTGAAGACTAGAAAGGTTAAACTCAGAAAGATCTGCTTTTGTTATACAAAAGTAATGAACTTTCTAAATAGAGAAAATTCAAGTTAGATCAGACTGAACAGAAATAAAGAAGGGTTTGCAGCTAACCCTGTCCATGATGTCTTTGGTTCCAGGTGTGGTTTTAGGCAACTTAATAATTTTCCAAACTGTAGCAAACTCAGCATGTTCCAGATTGGTCTGTCAGTCATCTCTGAGGGCTATCAGGCTAATTGCTGCCCCTCTGAGGAGGATCCTTGTTCTTTCCCTGCTGCATGCTGCAGGACCCAAATCTTTTGCTCCCAATGAACAAACTCAATTGCTCCCCAGTGACTGTCCCTGTCCTTCAGGAGTCTTGGTCTGACCCAGTCTTCCAGAAACTCACAGCTGAGAACAAACAGCACAAAACAAGGAGTTCATCACATGAGTGATCACAGAATCACAGAATGGTAGGGGTTGGAAGGGACCTCCAGAGATCATCTTGTCCAACCCCCCTGCGTGAGCAGGCACACCTAGAGCAGGGGGCACAGGACCGCGTCCAGGCGGGGTTTGAATGTCTCCAGGGAAGGAGACTCCACAACCTCTCTGGGCAGCCTGTGCCACTGCTCTGGCACCCTCACAGCAAAGAAGTTTTCCCTCATGTTCAGGTGGAACTTCCTGTGTTCCAGCTTGTGCCCGTTGCCCCTTGTCCTGTTGTCAGGCACCACTGAAAAGAGTCCAGTCCCATCCTCCTGACACCCACCCTTCAGATATTTATAAGTATTGATGAGATCCCCCTCAGTCTTCTCTTCTCCAGGCTGAACAAACCCAGGTCTCTCAGCCTTTCCTCATAAGGGAGATGTTCCAGTCCCCTGATCATCTTTGTAGCTCTCCGCTGGACTTGCTCCAGCAGCTCCCTGTTCTCTTGGACCGGGGGGCCCAGAACTGGACACAGCACTCCAAATGCGGCCTCACCAGGGCAGAGTAGAGGGGCAGGATGACCTCCCTCGACCTGCTGGCCACACTCCTTTTAATGCACCCCAGGATACCATTGGCCTTCTTGGCCATGAGGGCACAGTGCTGGCTCAGGGTCAGCTTGCTGTCCACCAGCACTCCCAGGGCCTTCTCAGCAGGGCTGCTTTCCAGCAGGTCAGCCCCCAACCTGTACTGGTGCCTGGGATTGTTCCTCCCCAAATCATAGCAATGTTTTCTTTGCTCCTTCTTCTAAGATACCATTTCTCCTTCTCTCAATATTTCTTTTGTCTTTTCCTCTTCTACAGATTAAAAGAATCTCAGGGAAAGAGATCAACACCATATAGTAGGAAGCACTACCAACCAAACAAATCCTGAACACCAAAACAAAAGCATTTTACCTAAATTCAACTGAACTCATGCAGTCAGCAAAATTCTGCTGACAGATCCAGTAACCTTGCTATTCTGTTCAATTCTTGCTGAAGAAATGTTTGCAAATATGTGTTTTAAAGCACTCCAGATTTTACTTTCCAGAGAATTGGTGTTCCAGTGTATATGTGGCTGCTTCTAGCCACATACTTGCTACCATCATTTGTTTCATTGGTAAAAATCAGTAAGTGGTCATAAATGAGGTCCGTGTAAGATGCCAAGAGATCTGTGATTGAAGAGTCTCAGTATAGTCTAGCCTTATCACTCCAAAGCTGTACTCTCTATTTCCTTTTCCTGCTATCATAATCTGTACTAAGATATTTAGGTACAGGGTTCTCACTCTATAGCACACAGACCACATGCACCCTCTTTGTTTGCCCAGGTAGTTCATCTCATCTGACCAGCTGCAGAGGTTAAGTACTAGTTTGATGTGAGTGTTGGGCTCATATCTGAATAACACCTCCTCCTCTTCTGTTTCTCACACCAGACTAATTAAATCCTGGTTTTTCTCTATATCTAAACCAAGAAAATCACAGATAATGTTCACTGTTGTTTCTTTAACTGACAAGTGCCTTTATTGGAGGTCAATGAGGTCCTGTTGTGTTCTAGAAAAAAGGGTAGAAACAAAAAAGTCCATGAAAAAAATTTCAAAAATGTACCACCTTCAGAGTTAGCTAGCAGTGTTTTTGCTGCTAGCAAAGGATTCACCTGCTAGTAAATACTGATCTTTTGGGAAAGTACACCCAGGTAATGCCTACTTTCCTTATAATGAGGAAGGCAGAAGGCGAGGCAGCCACTGTTCCTATGAGCTTGGTTCTTCCACTGTTTAGACAAGATTCTTGCCAGAGCAGAGAACCTGCTCTGATTGAGAAAGATTCTAATTTCAAACTGCTACTAGCACAGAAATTAATAGTCACTGATGACATGCATTTCCACTGAACTGTGTGTTCATGGGCAGCATGAAGAGTCAGTTTTCATTGAAAGGCATGGTACATGAGTTTTGTAAAGAAAATGAGTATTTGCAAAAAAAACATTTATGCAATACTATTACTGGACTACAGTTTAGAGACTATAAATAAGGGTATTTTGTATTCTCTGTGGACCTCCTTGTAATGGTATGAATGTTAGTTAAAAAAAACCTGCAAAAGTTGTTAGTTAAAAAATCAGCTACAGCACTGTAATTCTTCAAAGATTTATTTTCTTCATTATCAGCGTATGCTAGCTGTGCATTTCATTTTACTTTAATTTTTTTGTCAGTTATTGGAAAGAACTGTAGACAGTTACATTCCCTTTCATGTACCCATCACTCAATTTATAATAAAAATTCCAGTGCACATCAAAAACTACAATCTGTTATAGAAATTTGTTGTGACATATTTAAACTGTATGAAATTTTACAGTATTTGTAAAACTCTTAAAGTCATGTATTTCATTTCCAGTAAAACAACTTCTTTCTGAAATACAGTGAGTGTACTATACATCCCATCAATACTGTACATGGTATGTTTACAAAAGTATCTGCGCAAACAACAGAGTATAAGCTCTTACAAAAAGGACATTTTTTAAACTGGCATAACATTTACAACACAAATTTGTTGTATTGCCAAATGGCTCTTTTCATGATTGACTACCAGTTTTATGTATATGTTTGTGTGATTTAGCAGGGTTTAATGATTGTTGGTAGCTTTTAGTGGTTATACTTTCCATGAAAAATTATTTTGGTTCAGTGACTAAAATGAGGTCTACATGTATTTTCTATTAAATCTATTATGCAAGCTTATCTTTTAAAAGTATATTACAGATGTGCTCCCTCGTTGAGATCTGATTCATATTCCCAGGTTAGAAACCACAAAACCCAGTAGAGGGGATTAAGATCTGCCCATTGCTGCACAGAAAGAAACAAGTATGCTAAGATTTAATTGCTGCAATAGGAATCAGCTATGACTTCAGCATTAGTAATTGATGCAGTTTGAGAAGTTACCTGCTCCTGTGAGAGGAATTGTGGTAAGGGTATTTTGCTTATAGTGGGCTACTGTGTCATAATGTAATGCGAGTAACAACATAGTTCTTTTATATAAGTATCAGTCCTTTTAATTAGCATGATACAGCTGGTTTGATATTACTTTATATTACTTATAAGAATGAAGTTTACTACTCTACATATGGAAAGAGCTGAATGGCAACATTTGACCTCATTCTTACATGCACTGGTAAACCTAATTACAAGAATTTCTCTTATCATGGTGTATGCATTCCTCTGTGGGGCTTACAATTCTCCAACAGTTGTATTTATATTAAAGCTTTCATATAGTCAGTCTCATTACGAACATTCTTTTAATGTTCAAATACTTTGGATGATACAGGTATTATTCTGGAAATTTGGCTAATAAAAACAATTGTCTGTGGATATAACTTCATGACACTGACAATTACTTAATTGGAACATTTTTTCTCCCAACATGGTATGCCATTTAAATGATTTTACAGAATTAAATTGTGAATAACTGGGGAGTGGGAAGGGTACCCTTTGTACCTCCATATTAAAATTTCTGAATGAGAAATAATAATGTTCAAACCTGCATTAAATGCATTGCACAATATGTGAAACTGACAGATATATTTTTCTATCTTCCCTAATGGATTATGAAGTAATTGACTTTTTGCCAGAATATTTCCTCATTACTTATTTCAGTTCAGAAAAAAAACCCTCATCATCCACTCAGTGGCTCTGCATGAATTATCAACAGAGAAATGATCAACTAAGCTGAACATGAGGCACAGAGTTAGAGGTCTGTAAAGTCTACAAAACACTAAGTAAGGAGGTAAAAAGTCCTACTCTTTTCATTGAAGTTTAAGGAAAAAGCACATTCTCCTTGATGATATAGGATGGGCAGCCCCTGTGTTTCAGCCATAAGATGACAGTTTCTGTGCAAAGGATTAAAAAACCTGACAGACAGTGCAGCAGAGAGAAACCCTTGAAGTTGGCACAGCCAACTACTGGAGGATTGGTGTTGGAACATGACTTAGATAAATGGAGTTGAAGACCAACAACAAAAAAATCACTTTATCAGCTCATCATTGCAGTCTGACCTGCTGCAAATGACATGAAAACAAAACTGCAAAAGGTTGCTTCCTGTAAGCAGCTCAGGCATTGCAGCTGCTCTGCCCATTAATAAGAAAAGTGTTTCTCTCCAAAAATACTCCCACTTTATATGATTTTTTGTAATCCTCAGCAAAGTAGTGCACCTAAAATATACAGAGACAAAAATAATTTCCATACTACAAAGTAAAAATCTAACTGAGGAAACTACAAAAATTGAGAGTTTTGGCTGCAAAGCAAGAAAGAAATGTTTCCTGTTTTCAGGCAAGAGACAGTGCTGGCTAGTGCATGCAGCTATAAGACAACACAAAGAACTGATTCTTCTAAAGTGTCATGTTCTTCCAGAAAAGTCTGAGATCTAAAGCCAAAGCAAGCTAGGATAGTATAGACCTTCAGGAGGTGCTCAGTACCTAGAATGATCATGGTTGGTGTGGTCAGAAGAGAAAGCAATGGTAGCTATGTGCAAAATACATTAATTTTGCTGTATATGTGATATGAGAGTACAAATAACTCCGCTGAATTCTTGTGTATATTGGCAATTATCTGAAAATTATCACCTGTAATGATTACTGCCAAAACCTGTAAAACAATTTGATAATTAAAAAAACCCTAAAAATGGAATTTCATTCATACTTTCTGTTTAAGTGATCACGATACTGTATTTTTTTTCAGTTACATAAGAGCATCTTGCAACATTTTAATCAGCTTTAGTTTCTTGTGCTCTGACCATTTATCAAGTGAGCTATAAATTCAAGGTACTTCACATTCATGTGGAGCCCTTTAAATTATACTATTAAGACACTATGCCTTTGCAGTGAGTTAATCAGTATACTAAAAAGATTCTTTGCCACATTCTGCAGAAAGCTTGCAGCAGTTGGCAGCTGCTGCTGTGTTTTCAGGGCAGTGCTGGAGTAAGGGACAATATAAAGACTCTACCTTAAGCTGTGAACAGCATTATTCTTCATGCGGTTTAAGCGGTGATGATTGTGATAAAAAAAGTCTTAATATCTGTAATGTTTTAGTGGTTGAACTACACTGTGTTATAAACTTTCTAGGAAATATGTAATAGGAATAATGGACTGTCATTGAGATCAAGTTATTTCACAGCTAGCATGTTCACATAAGAGCTAGCAAGCATGAATATTGGCTGTAGATCCTGCTTGTAGTCACTGCTACAAAGAATATGCAGAATTTAAATTTCATTAGTATTATAAGCTGGTTTGATCTGGTGATATTCGTATCACTGGAGAAAGGATTAAGATACTTAATACACTTTAATGTTACCTTGCTGGTATTGCCAACAGAAGGATCTTCAAAGCATTCTTTCTTTGGGCTGTAGTACATTCAGGCACCTGAAGTGAAACAGAGATATGAGCTGGTGTTTGATTTTTAATGAAAAACTTTGATATCTAGGTCTGCTGTCCTGGTGAATTTCATAGGAAGATATCTGAGGTCCAGTTCATATACGAGGCACTTTGTTATTATGAGGAAGAAAAGTATCATCTGCTCATGTGGGTTACATGATGAATGTGTTACTTTGTTTTCAACTACCTTACTCTCTTCTGGTGACAGTCTGGGTTGCACCCGTACACTATATTGCTCTTGAATTTCATTACTTCTTAAAGTCAACCTCTTTCCAAATCAATCACTGCAGAATCGTATCTCTATCGGGTATTTCTGAAAAATAGGCTTCCAGCTGAATGGTCCCCCCAAAAAACAATATAGCAGAAAATCTTGTATGGATGATACAAGATCTGGTCCTCTAAATATCATGGATATATCTTATATTGCACTGACATTGGCAACTCTTGCATGATCCACAGGGTTGCAGAACTCCCAGCAAATGGAGTCCGTATGGGTAAGTTTCTGAAAATTCACAGAAAGCATTAGCAAAGTTGTTTCTCTTTGTCCTTCATCTGTTCTGGTCCATCTGGTCAGTTCCTCATGTTTCCATTTCCACCCATGTAAAACAACATCTTGATAGATAATTTGGCTAATATTTCAAAGTGCTAAATTCTCTAACTCTTGTAGAGTCTTTCCATTTCGTTGACTAAGCAAAATTACACAAAAAACTTCCTCATAGCCACAATATTAAATGGTGAATTACAGTGCAGCAAGATAGTTTGGATGATTACTTTTTTTAAAAGAAAAATAACAGTTCAACTTATTGAAGTTCAGTGGAAGTATGTCTTGCACATTGTAGTTATGAAACTACTAACACTTTTAAAAAACAAAAGCAGGGTGGCATCATAGGCATTCACTAAGTTCATGTCTCCTTGGATCTAAGGGTTGGTTTAAGCTTCTCTCTTTAAAAGCATTCAAAACAAAGCACACTAAGATACCAGTATTAGGGTTCCATCATCCACTCAACAACCTGGACACTGCAAAGATAGAGTTGCTATGGATCTGCAATCTTTTTCCTTCCTGTTATGCAATAAAATAATATTTCTCAAGCAGAAGAAAGGAGATAATTTTTGTAATGACTATCTTGAAAAGTTGTTCCTTTCTTGCTCCAGATTTTGTAACAAACTGGTGGCTATTTTTTTAGAAAAAAAAAATGAAGGTGTTATTATTAGATTCCCCACAATAGGTTGTCTTTTATTAGCACATATGATGACTATGTGTTTATTTTCAGAGGCAGGGATGAGCAGTCCATAGTATGTGCTATGACTCTTTTGCAGGTAGAGTCAGAGAGCAGCAGGAACCAGCTACTCCAGAAGAGAAGGCAAGCCAGTAGCTGAGTAGCAGAAGGGCAGGAGAGGCAGCACCCTCAAAGATAAAGGGCATAGTCCCATGGTACTCAAGAAACAAGAGCAGGTCCAGTGACTGGGTACTGCTGACAGTTCAGATCACCAGGCTAGCCCATAGCCACAGGGAAGATCCAATTTCAAGCTCACAGGTCAGGAGCAACAAAACATGCAGGTGACCACAGGCAAGGGTGTAAGATAGTTCTGGTGAAGACAAGGCGAAGCATCTTGGCTTAAAAGTACCTCTTGGGCAAAAAGGAGCAGGATGCCANAGGTTTCTCACAGCCTTTTGTCTCCAAGCTCTTTCCCCAGCACTCCAACCCTGGGTCCCGAAGCTGCACCAGATCAGAGCCGGCCTTGATCACAGACAGCCAAACCCCAGTGGGGAAGCAGGGGAAAACTCAGGGCTCTAACAAATAATTAACAATGTTAATTTTTGCAGCTGTGTGCTATACCTGTTGTGAACTGTTACTACTGACTTTCATAAATTGAATAAATTAATAACAACTCCACAGCATTTATCTGAAGACCTCAAAGCAATTTAGAACAATTAATGAATTAAGCCTCTT
>VZTV01099013.1:0-18853 GCA_013400875.1 Anhinga rufa
CAGGGCACGCTGTTGGCTCATGGATACAGAGCTTCATTTGACAGAAGTCATGCCAAGGCACTCACTGACTTTGTAACTGGCTATGAGGTAGAGAAACCAAGACCAATAGATTTCAGGCTGTCATTTTGAAGGGGTAAAGTTGGATCTAATTCAGATCGAGAGTCTGCTTTTAAGTTTTGACTGAAACCAGTCTTGTCAGTGAAAACTATATGGTTTTGATCAATTTTTATTTTTTCTAATGAAAAACATCATCAATAAAAGAAACTTCAGCCAGAAGTTTGTAAGCTTCCCCACCACTCTTTCCAAGTAAATCTTCCAAGCATTTGGAAATTTAAATTTTCCCCTAAAAATCTAAGAATCTAGGAAGTCATCTACCAGAGAATACAGATTCTAATGCTTCATTCCGTCAGGTGTGAGAAGCAAAGCATCCCTTCACATAGCCCTGATAGCCTGTATATCACCCCTGCTACACAAGTCGAGAGCAGATCAGTGAAGAGATGGGATGTAATTCTGTCCCACTTTGTTCAAGTCAGCATTAAAGTTCTAGTTGATCTGTTTATGCTTTTTTGTGCTTTAAACTATGTGTCTATATCTGTTGCCCTCTGAACAGTGAAGAATTTATGAAGGAAAGTTAGGGATAAAGTAAAATCTAGTCACCATTTTATTCAACGCTATGTAGTATGGTACGCAGTGCTAACAGTCAGTGGCCTCAAGTAGCTGTATTTAATGGCACAGTAATACAAATGTAGCTTTGCTGGCAGGTGTGACACCACACTTGTTCAGTGTGGTGTAAACTAGAAAATGCCTTTTAACAGGTGAGGAGATGGCCCTTCATGGTCTTCTTAAGCAGCTGAATTTCAGAGGACTTACTTCTGTGTTATATTGTCTACTGTACATATATTTTATATATTGTGAAATATGTTTATATTGTCCTTTTCTGAAATACCAAATATCACCCCTCCCAGTCCATCTCATAAAATACTGATTTTCTGCTTTATTTTATATGAACCCTTCTCAGCCCTGACTTTGTTCTATTTCTGGCAAATTCCAATTGGTAATCTGAGAGTTTGCATGGTAGGCAGTGGGTTAGGAACTGAGAAAGAAGTAGCATTCAAAACAAAGAGACTAAAGGGATTAAAGGGGAGAGGCAGGAGAATGGGGGAGGAGGTATTCCATGCAAACTTTGTTGGCCATTTCGTAAATATTGTGTCAGCACAATAAAAGTGGCTTCTGTGGGTTTAAGAGTGGGTCTTAAAACACTGTACGCTTCTAGAGGAGAGGTGGCTACTGCAAAATTTTATCATAAGCCACTGGCAGCTGAAGAGTAAATGTGGAGTGGCCTATAAAGCTAAAAGTTTCTCTCTTACTTCTTTAAACCGCTATATTACTGCCAGTTAGCCTGATTTATACTATTGGAAACTACAGCTGTTCTGTTCTAGTACTTCCTTAACTGAAATTTGTGTATGGAAATCATTGTTTCAGTTAAACTAAGATTGGTTTATGATAATATGACTGCATAACGGCAAATAATTACCATATTTTTAAATAATAAAAAAGTAATCCTTAATTCTTCATCCTGTCCATTGTGTCCTCGAGGCAGGAATAAAAGAGTTTTAAAATCTTTTATTTAAGTGGCGTAGAGACTGAACTATATTTACCTGTTTTTTTAAAGTTAATTTTGCAGGCATTATGGCTATATCTGCAAACCGTCCATGTTTGCCTTTTCAGAATGTGATTATTGCTCATAAAAGCAGTTTTAATTGAATGCTTATGTCATGAATGGCTTGTAGCATGCTTAAAACTACATGCTTCTATTTATACGACTATAGTTTATTTTTTAGAACTCCCTGTATAACAATGCTGGGAAATTACTAAAGGTTTTTTGCTATTCAGCTGGGTGATTTTAAAAGATACTGCTGTTATATTGGACTATAGGCATTGTTGCTTAGGAATAAAAACTTAAGAAAATTATCCCTTCCCCCTTTCAAACAAAGCCACATCTAAAAAGGTCACAAAAGGCAACACACAATTCAAATAATCTCCTTGCTGTATCTGAGATTAACTTGGACACAGATGTTTCAATTTATAGTTTGATCTGGCGTAATATATACATTTAACAAAATCCTGTTTTGTATTGCTTCTATAAACACTAATGTCTGATAAAAGCACGTTGGCTTTTCTGCCATCTACTTGAATCAGAAACCTCTGAGCCAGTGCTTAGAAAGCAGGAGTCTGATATTCAGAGACCTAAATTAACTCCTTCAGCATTTGGCTGCAACTTTTCTTAGCCTTTTCCCTGCCTTTCGCATAGCAAATCCATTTGTGGTTTTCTCAATTTAAGCTGCTGTGGATAATTATTAGACTTTGTTCTTGCTGTATTTAAAGATGAAATGATTCAATGCTGTTCATTACGGCTCATTTCCGGGCCACGCTGTAGCCATTAAATTTCTGAGATACTATCTGAGAAATCACTGACATATTCATGCACCATGACTACAATGTTTTCCCCCCCTGCTGTTTGCCAGGCGTTAGCCCACCTGTCTGCAAAGGGAAATGGCTTTGGCATGATCAGAATCTTTATGGAAGGTCATGAACAAGCAGTCTGTCCTTTTTTGCCAAAAGCAGTTTCCCCTTTATCTGCAAATAGCGTTATCTAAAAAATGAATTGCTTCCTCTGAATCACTCAGATCACTCAGATATCACTCAGAGGTTGGCTGATTTTTATATCCCAAAGGTGAAGTTACCTCGCTGCTGATTGTGGGTGTCCCAGCAAATTTTGGTCGCAAGAAGTGACATTAGGTGTACTTTAAAAAATAATTAGCAGCTACTTTACTATTTCCTGCTGATTATCCTAAATGAAGCAGGGCACAATAACCAGAAAGATGCCTGGCAGCCAGGCAGTGAATTCTGAGAATGTGGAAGATCATATCCAACCACTTGAGTTTATCTTCATAGTTTTGTTGGCACCTGCAATAAGGAGGTAAATAGTGCTGTATAAGGAGTTTTTATATGCTTTGGTAAATACATGCCTGTCCATGTCCTGCCTTTCTGTTATTTCTAAAGTTGGAGGATTTAATCTTGCAAGCTTCTTACTCTCTGCAGGTATGTTGATCTTGGTAGCTGCTATATTTGGTAGCAAGTGCAGAATTGTTCCCATATTCCCTCAGCTAGGATATGATCATGGCTTTTATGTAAGTTTAAGGGACAGTCATACCTATGAAAGGAAATGAGGGAAACAACAAATCAGTAAAAAATGAAAGAATTGTGACAGACTGAACTCAAAGATTAAAAATTCGAATCTGTAAGGTACAGATTCATGGAGTGATATAAACCCATACTTGTTTAGATATGTTGCTGGGGACGGGCAGAAAGTAGACGGAAAAATGTTTCCCCAGCTGCTTTGCAAAACGTAGGAGTACTTTAGTAGTACTCTGTTACATTTCTATGAATGTTGAAAGGCAAAGCTTAAGGTAAAAAGCCCCACAACAACTTACTGCTGTATTTGTAAGGCATGGATTTACTGTATAGCCTCTTTTAAAACCCCGTTTAAGTGATGAGCCTTCTGAACCTGCCAGCCTGATGGAGGCAGCATGTGCAGGGCTGGGGCGGGTGGTAGCCCAGACGTGCTCAGTTCAGGGTCTTGAAGAGGGTAGATGGTGGTAGTCTACGATGTTGCTTGGAGGGCTTGCAGGAAAATAGTCCATTTGTCCCCCTTCCCTGCCTGTTTGCTCTGCCAAAGTCCAGATACAGCTGTGGACATGCGCAACTGCTGTCGTTGGTCCAGGCCCTGTGCTCAAGGAGCCATTGAATTAACAGCTCTGCTGACAGCCAGCAGCATGCCTGGCAAGCTGACCATGAGAAGGAAGGGCTTTGGAGGCTGGGGCTGGAGGAGATGGTCTAAGAAGTGCCAGGAAGGATTTTTTTTTTCCTTTTTGTGTAAATTTTGCTGATTTTTCTATGTATCCTTTGAAAGATGAGGGTGGCCTTATATTTGAAGTCACCTTATATTTGGGCCAGTACGGTAGTTCTGGCTAAATCCGTGAGAACGGCAGAGTCTACAAGGATAAACCACAATGAGGTGGAGAAGAAAGCATTCAAAATTTGTTTTGGCAGAAATTGGTTAATTAAGTCTGTTTAGCATTACACAAGACCTTAGCTTGGCCAACTTACTATCTTTGTTAAATATGTGGCTTCCCAGGAGTAAATCTGGATGAAATGTCTTAGTATTGTTTAACTCAATTTTTTCATAGGGAAAACACAAAAATTGTGCAATTGCATATATTGGACCAAAGAAATATATATGTTTGCATTTTCCCATGAAACTCTCTTTTCCAGAAAGAAGAAAATCTACAGATAGAATTGTTGCTTTTAGGCCCTATATTGAGGGAAATGGCAGTATTTTCTTTGTTATGCTCCATCACCCCCAAAACTGGAACACAGATTCAAAGAGCAAAAGTTGAGAGTGATATATTAATGATGATGTTTTAAGAACATTGATATATCAAGAACAAGTCAAGACCCTCTTCAGTGTCTCGAACAGATGACTTGAGACAAATACCCCACATGTTCTTCAGAGCTTTAGCAGCTGTTGCTAGACCTACGTTAGCTAATACCTCTTCAGGTATTAGTCAGATGATTGAAATAAATTTATTAAGGTTCATGGCAGTATTTTCTGACTGTAGAAAAATCTTTCCTGGGGGAAGAGTGTGATTCTGGGAAGCCAAATGGGTTAAAAGTGTATATGGAAGAACTTAGAGATACAAGAGAACGGGCTTAGATATGAGCTAATTTTCTTCTCACCAGTATATTGCGTGGCTTACCTTTAGCACACAGTAGACTTAAGTAGGTTCAAGGTCTATTCTTCTTCCCAAATATAGGAATAAATGAATGAAAATATAGAAATAATTTACATTTAAAGGAAATTAATGGTACAAGGGGAACTTAACAGCAATTTTCTGTCTCAAAATAAAATTCTAGAGGTAATTTACAAAAATAATTTGGTCAACTCTGAGTTAATTTTTTTTGAAATTCTGTCTGTTAAAAATAGAGGCACACCCAGTGTGAATAAACAAACAAGGAAAAGTGGTTTTAAAGTAGTCTGTGGGCTTTTCCAGGCAAAGAATGTAACGAAGAGGTTAACAGAAAGTAAGTCAGCTTAAAAGACTTAGGGCATAATTCCTCTGGCCTGTCTTGCTCCTATAGCTATGCTGAGAGGCCAAAGATCTGTCCTTTATGTCAGCCATGGATTTTTGCGGTATAAAGGAAAGTCTTGGGTTGTAAAATTTTCAGTTTACAGGTCTGTGGCAGTCACGTGTTTTCTTCCTCCGCACTCTTCATCTAATGGACTACTAGGCTGAGCACAGCATTTGAACACACAGATTACATTACTCTGAGTTGAACTGTGGGCCAAAAAAGCTCAAACTTTGAATATGATTCTTACAAGCAGAAGATGAGGCCAAAAGCAGTGCTACTGATTAGTACTGTAAAGTTTTTATCATTACATTTTACAGTCAGTAGAAGTTCAAGTAGCTGTGTAGATTTATATGTACTGTACATAGGCGTCAGTTATCAATCCTTTGCTATCTTACTATAAATCTGACTAAAGTCTTGGTCTAGGTTATGCTTGATTTGACTCAGCTTGGGAGACTTTACCTATTAAGTTTTATGCTTTGTTTGTTTGTTTTTTCTGTTTTTAAAATCAACTTAATGCTCAAGGTTTTACAAAGAACTTTGTGTAAAACTGAATGCAGTGATATAAGCATAGAATTCCACATAAAAATGAAATGAATTCTGGTAATACTCAGTCTTGGTTGCAAATGTAAAGGTAATGAATGGCTGCTATAGTCTTATTTCCCATCTGGTTTTAACAGTCTGTTTCTCTTTCTGAGAAATCTGAGTATCTAAGAGCTTACTTAGCAAGTTTTTACTTTGGTAATTAATGAAACACTATCATTTTTTAGTATACATCTGTGGAGCTTTTTGAATTGTCATTGTGTTGCTATGCTTAGGGCAACAGCTTGAGCTAAAGCCAAAGATAGCTTTGAATCATTTGGTGTCAAGGGACTAATGAGCTCTGCAGACATTTCAAATACAATTTTTCCCTCTTCAGCCAGGTGTGGCTTAATCCACTCTATTTTTCCCATAAGCAATATGATGTCCAATATATAACTTTCTCCTCATACTGCAAAGAATGTTTCCAAAAGGCTAAAGTCATGCTTTTTGCAACACAGAAGAGACTTTGCTGATTTCTCTTTTCCTGATGTTAGATTACTATCCATTTCCACCCTGAAATTTGATGGCCTGACAATAAATATTTTTTCCTCAAAATCTCAGATCGTGAACTGTACTAGTTTATATATTCAAATTTATGTGTGTGTGTGTTTCCTACCCTTAAAACTTTTTATGAATCAAAGTAAAAAGCTATTTCTACAGGGTTTACACTCAAGGATTCATTTTTCTAAATTCTAGCTGCGACAATGCAAACAAATTACATTCAGATTCCAAGGAAAGAAAATAAAGATTTAATACTGTAGAAAACCATTGAAGTAATTACAATTTAATTGATCAGGAATTCGTTCCTCTTGATTGGTGTGCTAAGTGGAAGCAAGTAGAACATTAAAAGGATCTTGTATAAATCTTGATAGTATTGGCTGCTGCTGCTTCATAGAGAATGTGAACGTGTTCTGCTATTGATTTGTTTGCAGCCACTGTAAGATTTCTGGCTAGTAAAATCCTTGTGCACATATCACAGGAGTTCTGTGCTTTGCTCCAGCTCCAGGAGAAGGGTGCCAGCTTTTGCTTCAGTATTTCTGACTCATTCTGCAAAATGTAATTTTGTCAGCACCCAATTGCCTGAAAGTGTTGGCTCTGCTATTTAAAGCAGTTAGTAATTTTTTTCAGTATGATTTGTATACAATCAGTATTTTTTAAATATTAGTTCAGCACGCCCTTTGTAGCCCATTCATTTTCTTAGAAAACATTCTAGTTACAGGTTGGCTTCTCTAAGATGTCCCCCAGACTCATGCTATGGCTTTATTTGCCGTAGTGTGGCAATGCCATTACATTCATCATGGCAGTCACTCCAAGGGTAGTGAAATTGGGGATTCAAATTTTCTCTTGGGAAAGTCTATAGGTTTTGCTTCAGACCAAAGATACGAACTGAGTAGCTGATACACCAGAAGGCTGTGCTGCCATCCAACGGGACCTGGACAGGCTGGAGAGCTGGGCCAAGGAGAACCTCATAAAATTCACCAAAAGCAAGTGTAAGGTCCTGCCCCTGGGGAGGAACAACCCCAGGCACCAGTACAGGCTGGGGCTGACCTGCTGGAAAGTGGCTCCGCTGAGAAGGCCCTGGCAGTGCTGGTGGGCAGCCAGTGCCCCTGAGCCAGCGCTGGGCCCTCGGGGCCAAGAAGGGCAGCGGTGTCCTGGGCTGCATGGACAGGAGTGTGGGCAGCAGGGCGAGGGAGGTCATCCTGCCCCTCTGCTCTGCCCTGGTGAGGCCACATCTGGAGTGCTGTGTCCAGTGCTGGGCCCCCGGTTCAAGAAGGACAGGGAGCTGCTAGAGCAAGTACGGCGGAGAGCCACAAGGATGCTCAGGGGATGGAGCATCTCCCTGATGAGGAAAGGCTGAGAGACCTGGGTTTGTTCAGCCTGGAGAAGAGAAGGCTGAGGGGGTGATCTTATCAATACCTATAAATATCTGAAGGGCAGGTGTCAGGAGGATGGGACTGGACTCTTCTCAGTGGTGCCCAACGACAGGACAAGGGGCAACGGGCACAAGTTGGAACATGGGAAGTTCCACCTGAATATGAGGAAAAACTCCTTTGCTGTGCAGGTGCCAGAGCAGTGGCACAGGCTGTCCAGAGAGGCTGTGGAGTCTCCTTCCCTGGAGCCATTCAAACCCCGCCTGGACGCAGTCCTGTGCCCCCTGCTCTGGGTGTGCCTGCTCACGCAGGGGGGGTTGGATGAGATGATCTCTGGAGGTCCCTTCCAACCCCTACCGTTCTGTGATTCTGTGAACCTCCACTTTTTCTCTTGGTATAAACACCTAATTTCACAAAGCACCTGCATCTGATAAAAGTACCTTGTTGAAGCAAACCAGACAACAAATCCTTTGATATGCAGTAAAGAGGATGGGTGTCCCTTGGATATTTCCCCAACCATGTTTCCTCTAGTATTGTCATTTGAATGGTTAAATGTAGCAGAGAAATCTCTCTCATTCCTTCCCTACCAGCCAAGCTGTCCATCCAAAATGACAAATGCTTTGTGAAAAGGATTGCATGTACAAGTCAGTATCTTCAGAGTATTGAAAATGTTAAGTACCTCCACATATCAAGAAATATTGTTATTTTTTAATCAACTACCTCTCTTGAATGAAAGGAGTTACCACCCATGGAAAAATAACCTCACATCATGATTAATTCTTGACTGCCATCATTTGTGGTTTTTTCCATAAACAGAAGGTTTGTATCTTGGAATTTAAGGTGAGATGTTTTTCTGTAGTTTTGGTTCCTATTGTCAGTGCCAATTTCACTGATAACAGAATAGCATACCCTTTCTTTGGGTGGGGAAACATGTTTGTGTTTCACTAGAAATGTTTGGTTAACAGAAGCACAAGAAACTAAACCACAAAATCTAAAAAGGGAAGTTTAAATGTATTTTTATAGGAGCGGATCTGTAATAAAAACAATAAAATCCAGTGTTTAAGCTTTATAGAAATAATTTAATGACCAGCTGCAGCAATAAACACCTTTCCGTTTTGATTGGGTCTTAACTCCTCCATCCAGTGATTAATTGCTCCATGAAAGACAAACACATTACATTATACCTTAAGTATAACATCCTGTTTTAAAGATTCCACTAGTGCAGTTTAAATGTTTTTGATCCTTTTCAGACTTTAAAAGGATATTTCAAGGATCCTCCATTTATCATTACTACTTGCATATAATCAGGACCAAGGCAGTGACTGGCCAGTTTTCCTTTCTCATATCCAGCTTTGGCCTTGCTTGCATTTGCATTCCACTTAGATAGTAATGTAATATTGTGGTGTCACAATTTGTTTTCATTGGAAACACCATGGAAAGTACTGGATGAAGCCTTTATTTTATTTAAATTGTGGGAAAATTAGAAATGTATTAAAAAGTTCTGTAACTGGTTCCTATGCAGGATGGAGTATGCATTAATGTATTCATATTAAAGCCATACTCATTGCAGATAACAGAACAGCCACGAAGACAGTGATTTAAAAATATTCTGGATATAAACTAGATTTTATCTGATTATCTAAGAGGCAAATAATGATAGTAAAAAGTCTCTAATTCATCCCCTCCTCTTCTTACACAATTAGGCTTTCTTTCTTGAAGCCTGAAGAAGGGACTGTATATGATACTAGCATCAAGAAATCTGTGCCACAGCAAAGGTTGTCTCTATATCAGAAGTATGAACTTCATTTAGTTTTTGAATTCTGTTTTATTTCACTTTGTGTTGTAACCTCCATTTGAGAGCGTTACCTTGAGTTTCGTTACAAAATCGCAGAAGGCTTGAGGTTGGAAGGTTCCTCTTGAGGCCCAACACCTGTGCTCAAGCAGGGTCACCTAGAGCCAGTTTCCCAGGATAATGTCCATCTGGCTTTTGAATATCTTCAAGTTGGGAGATTCCACAGCCTGTTCCAATTCTCAGTCACCCCCACAGTAAAAAAGTGTTTTCTGATGTTCAGTAGAAGTGTTTCCTGCTTGTGCCTGTTGCATCTTGTCCTGTCACCAGGCACCACTGAAAAGAGCCTGGCTCCCTCTTCTTTACACTCTCCCTTCAGGCATATGTATAGATTCATAAAGTTCCCCCTGAGACTTCTAAAGGCTAAACAGTTACAGCACTCTTGGCCTCTTCTCATATGAGAGATACTCTAGTCCCTTAATCATTGTAGTGGTCCTTTGCTGGGCTGTCTTCAATAGCTCCCTATCAAGCTTGCACTGGGTATTTTATTGTATTTTGGATTAAAACATTTGTTCTGGGATCATGTCTTTTATGAGAAATCAGCACAATCTAGTACTTCTTCCTTTAATGATTTCTCTGATGAGCCCATGCAGAGAAACAATAGATTCTTGAATGGTAACAGGGCAGAGGCAAGTTCAGGACCGTGTCTTCTTTTTAATCATCTGTAGCTCTGAACACTGTTCAGAAGTTGTATCAATGGTTAATTCACATTCCTTTGCTAACCTGGTAGTCCTTGCTTGCTTGTCGTGTTTTCCCATAGCCACCTGAGAGCCCAGAGTGAGTGGAACTTGACAGAAATGTTTATGAACTCAGAAAAATGAGGCACTAATACAAAAATCCAGAGCAGCTGGGTGACAGCATCCTACTGGAAAAGAAAAGTGCCAACTTAAGCTCTAGATTTTTTTAGAGATCTTAAAGTGTAGTGTTTAGTTACCATCCAGTCACAAGAAGCTGGATGTAGCCACCTTGGCCACTCGGAGAAATAGGTCAGGCTGAGATAAATCTCTCTACTCATTGCATGATCTGAAAGATTTGATGGACCTAATTTAAATTGCAACTAGGTGAAATCAACCATGTTAAGGCTTTTATAGTGTATAGTCAAGGTAATGTAAAATGAAAATCAGATTCTCTGTGCCTTGAGGTATGAGATTTTTAGAGCCACAGATCTAACATTAGGCTGAATGATTTTTATCATTGGAAATCAAACACTTGTGTAAATTTACAGTTGTTAGCACCCACTAACATAGGTGTTGTGATTTCTCTGTTTTATACAGAAGAGCCAATTAGGCAATACAAACATGAATTGAAATATTTAATTAAAGTGCTCATTTAGGTATTCAAATAGGAAAACCTCAGTCAAACATTTAAATGATGTTAAAGACAATGGGCCAAAGTATTTCTTGTGATTCTCTTGCACTTGGTGACAAATCTGGCCCCATTTGAACCAAGTACAACTACTCAGTTTTAGTACTTCTCAAGGGAACAGTTGTCAGATATTTAGCTACTTAAAAGTACAAACTCCTTGTTGTTAACAGCTGTTTATTGGTTCCCATCACAAGTGCAACATTATTTGGGATTTCTGAAATAGGGGGAGCAACGTGAAACATTCAGTTAAAGCAGTGGAAAAATATAGTTTAAATATACTTACAAGAATGTAAGAAAACAATCAGAAATCACAGAATCCCAGAACGGCAGGGGTTGGAAGGGACCTTGAGAGATCACCTCGTCCAGCCCCCCTGCGTGAGCAGCACCCCCAGAGCAGGGGGCACAGGACCGCGTCCAGGCGGGGTTTGAATGTCTCCAGGGAAGGAGACTCCACAGCCTCTCTGGGCAGCCTGGGCCGCTGCTCTGGCACCCGCACAGCAAAGGGGTTTTTCCTCATATTCAGGTGGAACTTCCCATGTTCCAACTTGTGCCCATTGCCCCTTGTCCTGTCGTTGGGCACCACTGAGAAGAGTCCAGTCCCATCCTCCTGACACCTGCCCTTCAGATATTTATAGGTATTGATAAGATCACCCCCTCAGCCTTCTCTTCTCCAGGCTGAACAAACCCAGGTCTCTCAGCCTTTCCTAATAAGGGAGATGCTCAACTGATGAAAATTCAGCAAGAGAAAATTATTTGATATCATAAACAAAAATAATTTGAAATCAGAATATCAGGTGAAAAAAATTCTTCTTTCCAACTTTCCTTTGTTTTGGTAGAAGTTCATTTAGATATCATTTTTACACTTGGAATAGAAATTTATGGTAGGTTTTTATGGTGATAAAGACAGATTTTATTTCAAATTTTTGCTTTCCATTACTAAATGATAGTTTGTAGGTATCTTTATTTATGCTTCTCTATTTTCCACAGTGATCAATGCAATAAAGCCAATCTAAAACTATGTATGTGTAATCTCAACATATTATGAACTTCATCTTCTGGTTCCATGTAGTTAGAGATCAGCAAGACATGCATGGGACAGCATGTATAGTGATGGCACTCCGTATATTGCTTCATTCTTTCATTGCTTTATTTAGCTCTTGGTGTTCTGGGTATGAAATAGTGTGTCTGTGCAGATACTATACCATTCAGAGTTTTGATATACATTGATATTACCATTTGCACAAATGATCCTGCAGGATACATTATCCTCTGTCAAAGAAAGGGTTAAAATAGGTTATTCATACTCTGGTTTCATGAATGTTAAGGTTTATATGTTAGATCCTAGACCCTTGGAAACATAATTTGTTTTGCAGACTCTTCCTTGAAAATGTTCTCTGTTTAAGTCTTTTTGATTTTTATATCCTTCCCATTTCATTGTAGTCATAATGTTAAAAATCAGCTAGTTTCAAATTAAAATATGTTTTAGAATTTCGATCATTATAGAGAAGCTTTTAGATTTAAGATGTGCATGTCTACATACTCCATTAGTATCTTGATCCTCGTTATCATTCTTTTTTTGGGTGCTCATCATGTTTTTGCCTGATACTTTTTGGACAGGATATCAAGAGTGATAGACTATTGATAAAATATTTTTTAAGTTGAAGTATTTCAGTAGCTCTAATTACTACAGGCATGTCTGAAATTACATCCATTGATTCTTTCTGTACAAGGTCATGGTGGAATAATCTACTTGATAGTATGCAACAATAGCACTGCAAAACTAATTGTAGCTTTTGAACTGATATGGAAAAACTGCTGAAAATAAACACTCACCAATAATTCTTTAAGTAGTGTGCGGAAAGGATAAATTGACAGCAATCAGAGAGTTTTGACAATAACTTCTATTTGTCCATTTTAATACCAGCAGCCACAGTATATAATGTAAACGTGACAGGCCTGAATGTGAGACAGCCAGTTGCCTGCTGGTAAAGAACTGGACAGTCCCTGAGACTTTCCTGGGAATCCTCAGAAGGCTAGGAGTGAAAAAAAAAGAAAAAAAAATCATCATCTTGCAGTCCCCAGCTTCTGGGGAGTAGGGGCAGAAAAAATCCCACATACCTGAAGATGATTTCTGACTTTGTCCAGGACTGTGGGTGTCCTTTTCCCTCCACTATTTATTTACATTCAGTAAAACTCAGATGTAGCCTAGGACGTGGGCCAGTTACTGCTGTACTGGAGAATACTATTAGTCCATCTAATGGTTTAAAGGAAGACAACCCCCTGTCCTCATTCATTCCCTTCATAATGCACCTGGCCAGTTGTGCAATGCTAACCAATGAACAGCTGCTAACAATGAGGAAATTGTGCTCCTAAGAAGTAGCTCAGGATCTGATGGTTATTCTCTGGGGAGAAATTGAAGCACTAGGGACTTGTTTCTTGCCAGGATGCTGCTTTTTTTGCCTTTTTTTTTTTTTTTCTTTTTCTCCAATTTAAAAAGTTGTCTCTGTGTTGAATTAAACACTTTTATCTTCTCTGTTTATGACTTTGTGGAGCTGGTTTCTTTATAGGGACTCCATTTCCCCATCATTTCCTCTTCCCCTCCCCCTTTTCCCTTTCCTGCTCCTGCTCCCTCCCCCCGCAATCCATCTGGGAGGATTAAGGATTTTACAGCTGAGAAATAGTTAGGCATTGGAATAGCTATTTATAGTGATTGGTAGCAGTATGATTTTCCTAGTAGTAATGTTTGTCTGCATTAATGTTACCAATATATGTGTAGGTGAGTATGTGGATGTGACTTAGCATATGTGGTACATTTTACAGAGCATGTGCATGTAGCAAGTCCCTAATATATCTTCTCAAGACATTCCCATTTACTGAGTGTCCTTCCTACAAACATCTTGTAGTACTTTAAAAAAAAAAACAACCCAATGCAAAACCAAACAGGATATGAAAATTCAGTGCCAGAGAGGCAAGTCTTTAGGCATGATTGAAACTTAGCTAGTAACATAAAGAACTGCATCTATGAAGGGAAGTCAGTTCTTTGGGCCTGAGAAAATAAGCGGAAACATCTAAACTCTGATGTTGTTCTAATTTGAGAAAGTCTGCCATCCTTCACAGCCTGAGTTAGGCATATGCCTCTGGGAAAGCAGTCAAAGAAATCCATATAAATAATGAATGTAGTGAATCTTTTTCTTTTGTAACTATGAAATTCTTGCATTGACTCATGCCTTCAGTCTGGTAAAATCCTTTAAGTATAAACAAATTCAATTCAGAGTGACTAGGCAGGAGTTTCAGAAGTAACAAGCAGTACTTATACTGCTCTATGCAAAAGTTGCCCTTTTTTTTTTTAAACAACTTCATTTGATTCAGATGCTATCAAGGGACATGTAGCAATCACTGTTAATTTATAAACTCATTATTTTAGTACATATTTCCCTATAGGCCTTCCTGTTTCATCATGAGAATGATCCAACTGGAATACTCTGTCACAGTTTTATTTCTCATGTTAAAATAATTCTTACCAACTCACTACGCTTCTATACTGGCATAAGAAAGCTAAAACTGTTTCTGGCTTGAAAGTATGTCTGTTATCATACAAACAAATGTGTATGCTATTCTGTATGAAAATATACAAAAAAAGATCATCTTCAAAAATCTGCTGTAGTTGAAAGAGTTTTCATGAGTGGATAGAAAACAAGTGATCAGTATCAGGCATGATTCATCAACCTATTTAGCAATGGTTGTGGAATTTAATAGAAAATCTACTAGGATTGCTTTAAATACAACTCATTTTCTCTGTTCTTCATCTTGAAATAGCCTACAGACCTCATCCAGCAGAGCTGAAAAAAAAAAATTAAATTACCTCTCTTCTTACCTCATTCTTCAATGAGGAAGAAAAGAGAGTTGGACTGATGCTCTGAGGCTAGTCAATGGGGTACAATAAAATGGAAGTCAACCGAGTGGACAGCATTTGCCTGAAGGCCTTGATATTGTGCTTACAGGCTGGATTTCAGCAAATGTGTTTGTTTCCGTGACTTGTGAACCTGCATGTAGCCAGTCCTGAAATAACTGTGAACACTTTACTCAGAAACTTGCACTGAATCTGACATTTTTAGTCACAATTATGGCAACCAGATCACAGTATCTGAAAGTGTTCCTTACAAAAAGCAGACTTTCTCGGAACAGCTCCAGCTGCCTTCAAAATTGGAATTTCTGGTCAGATCAGCAGAATCCATGAGTATCTTGCTGTGACCAAGGAAGCAAGAACTAAAACCTAAAAACAAGCATCCCAAGCCTATCTCTGTTGACGTGGTTTGGGCCAGTCACAGAGAAAGCATTTGAAGCCTTGAGGAAGCTCTGGCCTACCACATAGCTGATGAAAAGTAATGAAGACCATCTGGCCTTCATAAAAACTGAAATCATCTATGCCAGCTTCAGAGAAGGCAGCATTCCATCATTCCTAAGCATGCAACAGTCTAGCCAATTTTGGAGAAGTGTGCATTTCATGCCAACGCCCTCATAAATTATACCCATGCTTCTTCCTATCTCTTCTCATGTTCTTTGTTTTAGCAAAATTGCAGAGCATTTGATGGCAATCATCATCTGTAGTACCTTGATTCTCTTAGAACATGTATAACATGAGGTGACAGAAATGATGTAAGCTCCAGATGAAATACAAATGTTCTTGTTGCTAGATTTCACTTCAGCCTTTGACAGATACATAGTGCATGTACAACCTATGCAAGGTAGAAGTACAAGTAAATTCATTCCTCTGGGAGGTATAACATAGCATTTCAAATGCTATGCCCTTTACCTCACCTGGATATCTTTTTTCATCTTTGTTATCCAGGACTTCTCAGAACAGCTGAACTCTACAGAAATGATGATGTACAATTCAAGCTTTCAGCAGGAGTTAGATACAATATATTTTCATTAAAATGTTATTATTAATGATAATTTTATGAATTTTAATGATTTAAAGATATCTTAGTAATTCCAGATTAGATTATTCCATTGGTTATAAAGGTGCTCATTTAGTCCAACTCCACTGAGATGGGTAGAAATACTTTGGAATTCTTCAGTCAGAATCTAGTCTGCAAATACCACTAGCCACTGAGGCAAATGCAGCTGTTGTTTTTATACTGATAATACTAGTACATTAGAGGACTTCGTCTGCTTCATGATATATATATATATTTTTAACAGTAATTTTATTTTGCTCACCAAAAACTGGGAGAGGCTTTTTTTCTGTCACAGCAGAGGAGAAACATTTTAGTAAAAAAAGGAGAAAGTTGCTGTGAAAGACATTAGTAAGAGAGATGTTTTTTGCAAAACAAACCACTGTTTAAACAATTTTTAGGCACTTCTGGAGGTATGACATGGTCAGCATTCATGCTGAAGGATTAATCTCAGGATTGTAATTATTTGATAAACATACATTAATTTCCTGCAGGGATGGAAGGCCCGGACTCCTTTAGCAGTGCTGATTTTGGAAACTAACTTCAGAAGCAAGAGCCAGGCTAGCCACCTCCCAGTGTGAGGCAAGCCATAGAGCAGGCAGCTTGCTCATGTGCCACAGCTATTCACTGCCACAACAGCCACCTTCCCCACGCCTAATTTATATGCGGAGGCACTACTAACAGGTGTAGGGAATGATGATCACCCTCAGTAACAGGTGTAGGGAATGACCACCCCCAGTCTCCTCCTTGCAGAGCTGCCTTGGGTTGCAGACCATCCTCTGGCACAAGGAGGACAGAACCCTACAAGCTCATCACTGCTGAGTTCACTCTCAACAGTTTCCTGCATGGAGAATGGAAATAATTAGTCTTATCAAGCAGCCAGCCCTCCCTTTGCATAAGCCATGATTTTCGTGTTGATGTGGTGTTTTTCAAACATATGAGCTATCTTCTTGTCTTCAACATTCCTACTTGCAGATTTTTCTACTTCATGATTCATTCCTATTGCTGTTCTGTTGCTATACTAGTCTTTCTGATCTTAATTTCCTCAAGGGCTCTTGTTAAATATATATTAGGGTTGGGCATATTTTATTATGCCCTATAAAGGCACCTTTACATATGCAAGCTCACGAGTCATCATTGCTCATGCAGTTAGACCCACTGAAGTCAAGGAGATCACTTATATCAATAGAGGCGTGCAAAATCAACTCTCAAACATCCCAAGGCATGAAATTTAATCTTGTTAGCACAAATCTGTTTTGGGACTTTATGAGAGAACCTCCATGCATCTGTTTAATCCCTGAAGCTTTTACATCATTTCTCTGAATTGAGTTAATATGATCCACACTTTTTTCCCCCCCTCTCTTCTGAATCATGGGAGAGTTTAGGGTTTTACTTACAGTACATTTAAAAGATCAATCCACAGCAAGTCTCCTCAAACTAGTACATTGTACAGTATACTTAAGAGTATTTTGGAAAAGAAACATCGTATTGAGTATCGTTACTAGAACAACCTGATAACCTTGTCTCTTCAAGAAATTGATGATTCTCAAAAAATAACAAGAACACAGCACCTCATTTGAAAGACTTCTAGTCTTGCAATTCAAAGTGTTGGTTCCTCCAGTTGAGGACTTGAGTTCACCACTTGGTTATAATACAGTATTGAAGTAGACTTTTTAATATTACCATGGTTTTGAGAGGTTTTGACCTTTATGGAAGATGGCGGACCTCAAAGTAGGCTGTTTATTTGGGCAGAGATTTTGAAAACCCAGATTGTATCAGATTACCTCCTCAATATGGTCGTAGGCACTTCAGTAATTGCTGACTTTGTTAGAGACCTAAACACTTTGAGATCCACAGTATCCCTGAAAAATTCAGATTATGAAGAAATTGGGGTAAAAGTCTTTGTCTTTATGTCTTCATTGAAGGCAATTTGAAATAAGTGTAATTAAAGATGTAATCTTTAGTTTGCTTGAAGCAATACAACCTCAGGGATAGATGTTAGGGGCTAACTTCTAGCCCTGTTGATGTTAGAGGTAAAATTTCTATTGACTTTTGACTCAGTGGACTTTATTTTTAGTCACTTGAAGTTTGCATGATTTTAAAATACAGTTAAGTAAAGCACCTGCCTAAAATAAATATTACCCTGCAGTACTGGGAACAAAGTACAACTTTGTTTTGTTACTGAATCGGAACCAAAGGTGGAAAATAACTTGTCTGTCTTGTTCCATAGTCCAACCTATCAACATAAACAGATGTTAAACTGGTGTTTATACATGCACACTATATTCTTATCAATGATTCAGAAATACTGTTGGTGAAGTAGAAGAGAAGATGTACCCGTTAGATGAATGGGTCCATCTGTATCCATATACATGTATCCATATACAACTAAGTATGTATCCATATCCTCAACTAAGAGCAGGGCAGAAACAATCATAAAAAAAATTGCACCACCACCAAAAAAAACCCCTTCTGAAATGCTTTGAGAGTCTGTGGAGCAATGGTCAAGTCATAATGAATTTTTTTTTTAAATCAGTTAAAGCAGAACAACAAAACCAACACACGCTGCTAATGAAGGAATTTAGAAAACTCCCTTCATTTGTGTTTGTGAAGGAAAAATTGCTAGTATTAGTGGAAGGATAACCTGAGTTTTTACTAAACTTTACCATCAAGTGATATCATCATACACTCATGACCTTTCTTTTGTCACTGCAAAGGATCAGGATTCATCTTATTACAACTTTCTCTTGAGGTCCATTTCAGCCCAGTACTTGCTCTGTGTTTTAATTCAGGTGCAAGTTAGGGAATGAGCCATCACTGAGCAGGTTTGAGATACCAATCTGGCAACACTTGACCTCATTTCTCATTATTCTCCTGTCATTTTGTTATGATGTGTTTTTAAGAACATCCAGCTTTTATTTGCAGGAAAACCATTTCCTCATGCAAAGTAGAACATGCAGACCTGATTTATTTCTCATTTCAGCTGTAAATCTGTTGATTTTTATTTAGAAGAGTAAATGCCTTTTTATTTTTTTTGG
>VZTV01099013.1:19070-29732 GCA_013400875.1 Anhinga rufa
CCCCCCCCATCTATATTACAGGCCAGACTGTGACTGGTATTCACAGCAGTACACAAAATGAAGAGGGGGCTGGAAGGGAGAAGATAATTTTGTTCCTTTTTAACACCACGTATGGGATCCAGCTGTAAGTTTAGACCTTGCAGCTCATACGTACTCCTTCAGAGGGAAGTATTCACCACATTCCCCTATCCCTTTTTATGGAAGAAATACCAGTCACTTAGTCTACAGTCTCCATTTAACCTAATATGAAAGGAATTACATACTGTGGTCGCTTATTGTAACAGAGGATTGGATTTAATGGTGTAGAAGTCCCTTCCCTCTGTTCTGTTGAACAGCCATTTTTTTTGTTGTTTGGCAAGATAGTGACGTATGCGCTGAGAAAACTGTTCTGCTTTATATAACCAACATACTCACCTACTGCAATAGTCACTGCTTTTACATGATGTAGTGAGCACTCTGCTTGTTACATCATCTTCCAGCCTCCATCGGATGTGCTGCTTTTAGCCTTCTTGGGTTTCATGGTGGAAGAATGAGTTCTGGAGGGCCCATTCCCAGATGCAGATTTTTTGATCATAAAATTCTCATGCTTTCTGGTAGCTGTTGGTATTTTGGGGGGCAATGAAAAAGTGGTCTCAATTCCTCATGAGCAGTTTGCCCAACAGGAGTTACCCCCAGCATTTCCATCTACTAGACTTTCCAGTAGTAGTAACTCACCTTCAGAAATGGTCTTTGCAGGGCAAAAATAGAATCACTTTTAAAGGAGGTCATAAGGAACTTTGCACTGCCTAGCTTTGTTCATAGAGGATTCTGCGTTTTTTAGCTAGACGATACTGATTTTTTCAAGCCAATCACTGTGCATAATCTCTGTGTCTGTAGATTTTGTGGGTTTTTTAATACATGTATTCAGAGTCATAGTTCCTATTTGGTTTTTGGGATTACAAGGCTTTTAAGTCATTTAACTGCACAGAAACTTTTACTGGGATGCCAATATGAAATCATCGCTATAAAGACCACATTGTACAGTATGATCGTTTCAGCTGTATGGGCAGAGCGAGCAAGTATTGTAAAAAAATTCTATTAACCAATAGAGATGTTAAAGCTCTAACTGTGCTACGTCTCTCCTGGTCTGTAGGCACTGGAAGCTTGTATGTGTGGACTGTTCTAGAGGGGTAAGGCAATGGAGCTGGCGCGGAGCTGAGGAGGGAGTAAATAATTTTTTTTCTTCTTCCATGGTCCCCCCTTTTTAACAGGGAATTTTCAGACAGTAGTGCTTAAAGATGCTACAGGTAGTTGCAGGAGACCAAATGGAGTCATTAATGCCGTGGAGCAGTAACAGGTCAGTCAGTGATACAGCCAGAGCATGGATCAACACAGCATTTAACTGTTTAATAAATGGCCGTGGGGAACTTAGTAAAACTAACTGGGTTGTGTCCTCTCTGATAAGAGGATAGATGACTTTTGCAGTGTCTGGTGTAGGCTACCTCTGTACTGTTAACAGTGTCCAGGCTAGGATTCTTAATGGGCTCTGGTTACTCTTTGACTGCAATATGGATTTGCCCACAGTATGCAGCTTCAGGTGACTGAATAACCAGTCTCTTCAGTATGTGGGGGTTTACTGCTCGGGTTCTCAGTGGGTGTATTTCCCAGTGTTCCCCAAAACACTTCAGAAGTGGAAACTTTTTTGGATTATCTGTTTCAAAGAATGGGCTGAAATTCCTGTCCTAGCTATTGTTTACTTCTTGGAGGAATGCTTGGTTTCCAGCTGTTGGGAATGCTATACTTGCCATAAAGATAATGAGTGGATAGGATTAGTTTCTACCAGTTTTCTAGAAATATAAACATGCAAAAAGGAGGGAGGCAAATTTATTTCTGTGGCTAAAGAATTAAGTCAAATGTCTGCTAACATTTTATGGCAATAGGATTTGTTACACCTTAGTGTTTATGCTTTCAGTCCCCCTTAGTGTTTGAACCTGACCCAGTTTCTTATGTTTCTACACTGAACAATACTTTTTATCTTCCTTTTTTAAGAGAGACAGGCCTGAACCAGAGCTGTAGATGCCACTGTTTCCTAACTGTGTTTTTTTTTTTCAGGAACCAAATCTCAACCTGAATTTTACTAAAGTCCTTATCTCCTAAAGTTGCACTGTTTGTGCAATACATGGATTTTATTGGTTGTCTCCTGTAGTCTGTAAAGTCTAATAATTGGTTTGCTCTTCTTTCCGTTGTTGTACTTCTGATTTCTATATCTCAAGGACACTGGGGTTTTGTCCCAGTTTCAGTAAACAAAAGAAAATAGCTGGGAGTTGAAACGCAGTGAATGACAGAACTGGATCCAAGCAAGCCATTATTGTACGCTTAGAGGCATTTTGTTTTCCTCATGGCTAATGGGGCGTTAGCTCTTCAAACATGGATTTTTGGGGAGCTTCTGAAATTGGCTCTTGCTTTGGCAAACAATGCATGAGATGGGTTTGAATACAAGCAATAAATTGATCTGGGACGTGCTACTACATACGACACATTTTCAGGGCATTTTTCCAGAATCCGGCGGGAGGCAGGCAGGCCAGGAACCTGGTGGGACACACCATTCCTTTCTTTCGTTATCTCCCAGTTACATCTCGTTAAGGATTNGCCCCGGCCCCGGCCCCGGCGCCGGCCCCGGGCGGGCGCTCCCTCTGCTGGGCATCTCCCGCCGGGCCGGATCCCTGCCGGCCCCGCCGCGCCGCCCCCCTCACCGGCCTGCCCATTCCCCTTGCTCTGCCTTCGGGGGCGTGATTTCGAAGGCTGCTCTGGAGAATCGAGTAACGCAAATTAAATTCCCCCCGCCCCTCCCCAGCTTCCCCTTTGTAGCGTGATCATCAGGCTAAAGGCAACGTATAATTAAAATTCTTCTTCGAGTCAATCTTTAAAATCCCGTTTCTCACCCCAGCGCCTGGTATGTTCCTTCAAGACAGAGAGCACCGTGCACTCTACCTCATAGGGTACAGCGAGGTTTCTTTTCGTTTCTTGCTGCTGAGAAGTAAAAGCCCAAACAGTGGCATTCTGTTCAATAGCTCGGAACACTTTTGACACCTTTATTTCAAGCAAGACTGCAGGAAAAGTAAAGCATCCTGCAAATCACCCAACACGATGAGTTTGTAACAAAGTTCGGAATAACATTTTACTCTTTACAGCCTTCCCTTTTACAGCTTTTTGTAGGATTCAATATTGTGATATTTCAAAGACATTTATTTCAGAGATATTTCAGAGACATTCAAAGACTTTTGTATTGGCACGAGAATACAATAAAAATGATCATAAATGGGCAAATAGGTTAATATTTGATCACATAGAGGTAAGAGTTAGCCATTCAAAGACATTCAGAATTTTTAATATTAATTTTTACTGGTAGGTATTCTATTACCAAGGAGTCAAATTACAGCCGTCTTTCTCTTTGCCTTGTAAAACAGGTCTGAGCTGAAAATTATACAGAGTTTAAAACAAAATTCACTTTGGTCTTCTTCAGCCTCCTAATTACCAACTGATTTGTGATCACACACTTTTTTCTGTGTGGTCACCCTGAAACTGCATATACAGAGTGAGCTCTGTGTACTCATCTTTCAGGGTGTGGATGTATTACATTTATTGATTATTGTGCTGTGGTTCTGGAAGTGCCTGGAATCATAGACCTGTGGCAGCTTGAGGCTTGGCCTTTTATATTGCCTGTACAGGCCAAACTCCAAATCCCCACGTCATGGAAGTATGCCAGTATAAAAAATGTTGAACATTTATTTCCCGGCTGGTTTTGTAAGGGCCAAGTACATACATGTAGCTACAACCCTTTTTCCTGAGGTCAGTTACTGAATAAAGTCTTTAGTGTCTTCAAGAGATGGCTGATGTTTTTTAAGACAAGCTTTAAATATCACTACTTACTGCTGTGAAAGACTTACTAATACACTCGTCACTACATTAGTCTCTGGGGAACTACTCATATGGGGGTTATTTGAACAGTGTCAAATTTTCATGAATAATACATGTATTCATTTTGAATGGAAGGTGCTCTCTGGCACGCTCCCAAAGCACGAAACATGTCAAAACTATCTTCATTTATTTGCTGAGTCCCCAGAATCTGTGTTTAGACGCGTGGCTTCGTTACTCCTGTGTACATTCTATGTTCTTGCAGTCCTTGAATGGGCAAAAATATCACTTAAGTAAGCAAGTTGTACAAACTTCAGTATATCATCAAAGCATGGGGAGAACCAAACGAGTGTTCAAACAAGAAGAGTTGTACTCTGGGCAAAATTCAAATACTATATCAGCTGTATTCCTCTTGAGGCCAATAAATGTCATTTAAAAATGAATTGGTATTTGACACTTTTGGGAGTTGTCCTCTCTCAGAGTATATTCCAGTGCAGTGCGACCATTTAGGGCTCTTCTTATGTATGAATATGTTTGGCGTTTGAAACCAGCTTTTATGTTTGTATGGGTATTTATTAGCAGTTCTTTTTCACATTACTTTGAGAGTCATATCTGATATTAAATTGGGAAGCCATCTTAGATGTTTTTTTTTCAAACCAAGTTGCAAACCGGCTGAAAATGCTGCTTTTTCACATTCTTGCCCAGGTCACAGATTATTCCTGTCACCATATCTTTTGACAGAAAAGGAACAGTAAGTCAGCCACTTGCTCATGTTGTGAGAAAAGAACTGTTGTTGCTGAAAGAAATAAATCCTCCCTTGTTTCATGGAATTTGACTGCTTTTGCAACTTTTAAATGTACAAAATAAAATGCCTCTGGAGTTTTTCTGAGCAAAACAGTGACTTTGGTGGGATTTTGAAAGGATGCAGTAATTTGTTCAACTTTCACAAGAAAAAGTCCATGTGCATTTGTTCTGTATGTCAGGACAACTTCTTCCCAAATACTGCAGTAGCTTTGCCAGATGAAATCTTTATTGGCCAGTGATGCTAAAAAGGCAACACCTGGGAATGCGGCTCATCTGCATAGAGAGTCAGAAGCTCTTTTCCGTATATTTGTTTCAGAAAGGCCTATTCTCTTTGACCATCTTTCTTAGTTCCATTCTTTAACGTCTTTTTTTTTTCAGCAGCATTTCTTGCCTGTAGTTTCTCTGTTGAGTTTTTTTTTTCCCACTTGATTTCAAGCTCTTAGTCTACAAATTGTTGATCCATGATGAAACAGGTTCATGGCTGTGAATCATCTAATACCCTAGTTTTTCTTTAAAAAAAAGAAAAGAAAAAGANGTCCCAGTTTCAGTAAACAAAAGAAAATAGCTGGGAGTTGAAACGCAGTGAATGACAGAACTGGATCCAAGCAAGCCATTATTGTACGCTTAGAGGCATTTTGTTTTCCTCATGGCTAATGGGGCGTTAGCTCTTCAAACATGGATTTTTGGGGAGCTTCTGAAATTGGCTCTTGCTTTGGCAAACAATGCATGAGATGGGTTTGAATACAAGCAATAAATTGATCTGGGACGTGCTACTACATACGACACATTTTCAGGGCATTTTTCCAGAATCCGGCGGGAGGCAGGCAGGCCAGGAACCTGGTGGGACACACCATTCCTTTCTTTCGTTATCTCCCAGTTACATCTCGTTAAGGATTATTTTTTTATACCAGGAGGTTTCAGAGGCCTTCGAAATCGTCCTGCCAGNGTAACTAGTGTCTGCCATGTTACAAGCTACAACTTCATTTTATGTTTTCCAAAAGCACTTTAATTGGTAAGAATATAGCCAGACAGTGCAGCGGATGCAAGTTGAAAAGTTCAAGAGTGAATGTAGTTCTGTAAAATGATGCACAAGATCAATGCTACCTACTGTCTGGTCTTCTGCTCTCTCCATATCAGTGCATGTGCCAGTGTCCTGGCCGGTCTTTCTTGTCATTTTCCTGATGGTGGTCCCATCTCCCAAGACTGCGGGGTCCTGCTCCTTGTCCTTTTTCTTTTCTCCATACATTGCCTACACAATAATTGCTTTTCTTATATACAGCACCAGTGTACATGAACTATTAGCCTTTTCTTGTTTAAAGCAATGGTGGCCATTCTTGCTCTGAAATAACATCTCGGCACTCTTGAGGTCTGCTCTTTTCAGTCTGCTTGAAATGTTTTTTTGTGTGTTGCATGAAGTCAGAAACAATTCTTTTGATACTCGACCCCGTAGGTTACTGACAGCCCAGTTCTGCATTACTTTCTGATGTTGCGTAACACTATACTGCTCAAAACTTCTATTTAAAATAACGTGACTACTTAGCATGGATCCTGCAGCCCATAGCCGTGCTAAGTAGTATTCTGTTTCACAAGTGGTCCCTTTGAAGTCAGTCAAGTTACACATGCTTACATCATGTCTGAACTTGGTCCACTGTGTTTACAACACGCATATTTGATATTGCACAGTGGGTGTACATAACTTTAAAAATAATAAAATCTTTATTACTTTGAGGAGTGTGCACATTAAAGAACAGATTTTCATTTACATCAAGGCTCCTTACACTCCTCTGGCTATGCAAAAGGCCTTAAAGCTAGCATAAATTCCACTGAAGACCAGCTGAAAATCCCTTTTCACAGCCAACATCATGTAAAATGGTGCTGCATGTAAACTGAAATGCAGCCCTTCCCAAGACGGAATTTTTAATTTCAAGGGAATATTTTCACTTTTTGGTTTTGTTTTCCTGTTGTAAAAATACAATAGAATTAATCACTGTAACTTTCTGCTTATTTTTAATGTACAGTATGCCATCTTACAGTAAGTCTTTTATGGCTGACCTTTTTTATCCCTGTGAGTTCCAAATCAAATGTTAACACTTTTTCTAATTACCTGTATAGCAATGCTCATATAAACAACAAAAAGGCTGCTTATTCCTTGAGTTACTCTGAAGAAGTAAAAGCAAAAAGGATTAATCAAAATACATCATTTCAGTTGGAATCTGTTTTGTTTGGGTTCCTAGTTTGGGACAGGAAGGTAATGCATAAAAATGTATTTTTGAAGAATGTAGAGGTGGAGTTTTATGTCTAAACCTTCTCAAATCTATTTGTTCTTTGTTTTTAAGCTCCAGTCCTGGTCCATCTGCATTAAATAGGCACCTAAGTGGCTTCAAAAGTAATCTACTGAAGCTTCAGCTTCTGCGGACAAAATAATAAACAGCTAGAAGTAGCATAAATGTATTGGTTGTTATTTGGTAAAGAAGTATTGCTTTTTGAAGACGACCTTGTATTTGAGACACTGGACAAGAACTTGGGAGAGATCTGGATCCATTTCTCCACTGCAGCAAATTTCTTGTTTGACTCTTGGTAATTCACTTAGTCGCTGTACACCAGTCTATTGGTCTGTTAGTCTGTCTGTCTACCTGTCTGTTTACCCATCTGCCTCACAGAGGTGGTGTGAGGGTAATGCCACATACGCTTCCCATACACAGGTCTGCTTAATATCTGTAGGGAACTGCTAGAGCGGGAGAGAATACTTTCTGCTATTGTCAGTACTCTTCCCTGACTTTTCATGTCATTCTCCCCACAAGAGGAAAAGAAAATGGCTGTCGCAAATCTTAGGGGAGAACCCATCTCTGTGAAATCAGGGTATATTTGTACAGTCATGTTTGAAAACACTTTAGTAGGGAGATTTCCTGTCTTGGCATAGAATATTTCGTTTCTTTTGGCCAGAATGGTATAATGTTTATCCATATACAGCTAGTTTACAGCTTTCCTGAATGCATCCTTCTCATCTTCTTCCTTTTTCTTTTTAACTGGGAAAATAAGCAGTGTATTGGAAATTTTTCTTTATGTGCTGTAGGCTACACTTAAATATTGAGGTCTCAGTAATTTGTGTTTTTAATGGATAGGGGGTTTTCCTTTTGGGTCATTTTCACAGAGCAACTTAGGTTGTCCAAACATATTCTGAAATACATTGGGGATTATGGTTTCAACACATGCATGCCTAGGGCCAAAGTATGAGTAACACATGAAATTTTGTTCCATTCCATGAACAAACCACTGTTTTGTGGTATAATACAAAACATATCTAAGCAGTTTAGATCACTATCAGGCATTACAACGTTAGGTTTTCTATTTATGTGACTACCCAAAGCTCATTAGAAGCTCATTTTGTAGCTCTAGGGAAGTAAGAATAAAAAGCAGTGAAAAATAGGACATTGTATTCTGTTCTAATTATACTCTATTTACTGTACTTACTAATATATATCAAGTGTATAATTTTATAGTTGCAGAGCCCAACTTCCAAAACTTGTGCAGTTTGGGGTTTTTCATAAAACTGTTGTGCGTGCAGTTTAACTGTGCAACTTTGATTGCATGGACAAACTAGTCGTTTGTGCATCCACGCAGACTGCTAGTCACTGGTCCCTTCGTGCCATATGAGTATCCTTGAAGAGAAGTGTCTCCCAGTTCCTCTTCTCCACCTGCTCATAGGCCTGCAAGAAAGACGGCGGTTGCCAGGTCCAGAGGGATCATGTGGAGGGAACCGTTGGATCTGAAACATCAGTAAGCATTTGCAAATGTAAACGATCAGATTCAGGGTGTGGATTTTGACTATTCAGTGTGACACTCTGACTGGCTGGGTGAGTCTTTTTAGAAAAATCCCAGCAGTGCTCCACTTGGTCCTGCAGGTAGAGGTTTCATTTCTCCATCAGTCTAAATTTGTGCATGTGGAAGAAATCCTGGCGGGTTAAAATAAGGTATTAATGTATGAGAATGGGATAGGTAGTAGAGCAGGGAGTGGGGGCAGGAAGTGTCCTTTGTAACGGACAACATTTTAAATTGCTGCTTCTTGTCTTGTAGCTTAAAAGGAACACTTGACAACTCTGTGGCCCTTTTGGCATACTGGTCTCGGCTTTTAATGAAAGGATGAATGCAGAATATGGCCATAGACAAGTAGTAAAACTTCTGCAGCTAAGGGCACAGAGGGAGAAGTAAGTCCATTAGGTAATAGAAAAGACAAAGTTTTGGACAACCTAGATAAAAAACAATGATGACCTTCACTGGAAATTACTTTCTGTAATAAAAGGATATGTTGCATAAACCCAATCAAAAATGAGTGTTTACATTTTTTGCTAATGTAAAATTAACGAGCTATTCCCCTAATAGTAAAAAGGTTCTCTTGGGTGTGCATTGGTGGATTATAAGTGCACTTCGCAGGTGGTTGAATACCCAAGGCTGAAACACACCCAAGACACACACTGAATCTTAGTGAGGCACACTCAGTCATGGCTTATACTGTAAAAGCGTATTTACTGTAAAAGCGTATTTAACAGCATTCCAGTTTATATAGCACTTAATTTAAAATAAGATGTGTAAGCTTGTTGTTCTAACAGAACATGTGTTTTAAAAGACAAGCTGTGCATGAAAAAAAAATCTTTAAAATCCGGATAGCAGAGTCCCTTCTTCATGCTCTCAGTGTAACGTATTACAGCAATAAAATGAAAGCACCATGCAGTAGACTGAAAACAATACGCCTGCTCCACAAAATAAATGTCTGTTTATTAGTCTGTCTTCTTGTGCATTTCAGTGCCGGTATACCCACAGATAGTGAGAAGGTGCCACTAAATTAAACCACAGATATTTATCCCCAAATTAAGGTCACTTTCACTTCTATGCTCTCTTCTTATTTATTTTAATTAATGAGCACAAGCTCTGTTTTTCTTCATCTTTAGCCTTCTTTCAGGTTTGCTGTTATGCACCTTGTTATAAATTCCTTGGCTTCCAAGCTGAGTTTTATGGGCGTGGAGCATTGTATTTAAAAATAAAGATTCTGAACACCCATATGTTTTGAGGTACAATTCCTTTCCTCAGAGGGTATATAACACATAAAACAAAAAAGCCTATTTTATAATGGAAATCTGAAAACAATCAGTGAGCCTCTTGTTCAAAGTAACACCAGGTTTGCTTTAATTTTCAACAAATTCAATTTTCTTTAAAGTGCTGTTTATATGCCCATGTTGAATTATAATAGTTAGTAGTTATTTATTGGGGATATTATTCCAGGAATTTTTCTGTCTTCTACCTTTGACCCTAGGGATGCAGTAGAAGGGGATAAAAAAAATGTATGGTGCAGTATGACACAATATACAGTGCAAGAAAAAGGAGCGTTACAGCAGAAAGCTTATCTGGAAAAAAACATATTGATTGCCTTGTTTTAAATAAAAAAAAAAATCAGTTCCATAGTGTTTATGCACCATGAGGCTACTATCTATTATTGGATTTTTTTTTTCCCCAATTAGGCTGTCTTCAAAGCCACTGTATTTTTTTGCATGAATCTAGGAGGGGGTCACTGTAGCACAAAAATTGAGCAATTTTGTCCCAATTCAAAGCTAGTAGTAACAAATTGAAAGTCTCTGCTGTGGATTTTGGATGAAGGCAATAATACTGTTTCTCTGCTAGTTCCTCTGTATAAGCTAAAGTCTTTGTGACAGGGTTTGGGATTTTCTTAATGCTTTTTGTATCTTGAACTTTTTGAATCTTTTTGTACCTTTTTCAAGCAGAGTCTTGCTGTCATTTTCTTGTAAGCTTTCTGTTTAAGTCAAATTTCACAAGCCACTTCATGATTTCACAAAACCAGAATACACCAATAGTGATTTCCAAGACTAATAGTGTGGAAAGGTTGTATTGAGCTGGTTTTTTGGGGGGTTTTGGCATTCGCCTCCTGTAGTATGAGCTCTGCTGTAGAACTGC
>VZTV01099020.1:0-35739 GCA_013400875.1 Anhinga rufa
CGAGTAGAGCCCGGCACTGTGAGTACAGCAGTGGTTTCCCGTCGTGCGGGACGGCCACGCCGCGGACACGTCGGGGTGTTCCTGGGTAGCTCAGGCATGTTGGTTCCCCCGGAAAAAAAAAAAAAANCAGTAGTGCAAATTTGCGAACGGAATACTGGGGTTTGGAGCCGCGGGGAATAGGTCGGGAGCGCTGGGAGCCGGCGAGGGGTAAGAAGTAAGTGTGCCTTCCTTTAACGTGCAAGAATTAAAGCAGCCGGGAGCTCCTGTGTGAGATACGCATGTGTGCTACTCGGAATTGCAGAACACGAACTGGTGCCTAAAATCCAGACGCCAAGAAAAGTAACCATTTATTAAAGGCTTTTCTGAGGCTGTAAGCTGCTAGCACATTTGCCTCAAAAAAAATTTTTTTTAAGTTTATTGGAGTTGCCCAAGACATTGTTCTGAAGCAGATGTTCGTTGTCTAAACGTCATTTGCAGCTAGCACAGCTGAAATTTCAGAGTGGAAATGTGTATTGAAATGTGCTGCTGTTCTCAAAAGCCTTTTCTCTTTTCAATACCAGGGTGTGCCTGCTAAATTACACGTATTTACTTTTCATCTGGAAAGGCTTTAAAAATAAATAAAATACACAAAAGTTTGGCTTCAGAGACAGATTCTCGACTTTCCCTTTCTTAAAACTGGGATTGGTAGCCAAAGCATATGGCTGTGTGTGGAAGAGAAAGGAGATCCGAAAAGTGTGTGGTGGTGGAGGAGGGTCTGGACTCTGTGGTCAAGTCTGTTCATGGACATTTGGAAGGCAGGAAAATACTATTCCAGCTGAATTACAGGGAGTGTACTGTACACATAGCATCATATATTCTTGTGTAGGCAAAAGTAGGTAGTGGAATGTTAAGTCCTATTCTCACTTGTGCTTTATTCTCACTTGTTGCTTTCAGGATATCATGAAAACTGAGAGCAGTCTGGCTCATGATTTTGAAAATAGAAATTTCTTATTCTTCCAGCTGTAAAGTACCAGGGACTCATGAGATGGTAAAAGCCCTCAGCTTCCCCTGGAACTATTATCAGAGCACCCGCTGGGAGCCGTGAGTGGAGATCTACTGGGGATGGTTGCTGAAAGGCTTTGACATCCCAATTACTGCCAGCTCCTCGTTGCCTTCTGGCACTGGGAATGGCACATTCCCAGAGAAAAATTGCAAGTTGACTCTGACTGCTTACCCAGGGCGTTATCTGTGGGGAGTTGGTAGGAGGTGCAGCCCTGAATCTCTGCCTGTACCACTGTGTGGTGGGGCCGGAGAGGGCGGTGGAGGTGTGCCTTGCCAGAGGACAGACTGAGGGGTGGCACAGGGATCATACAGACCCAAGTGGATCCTAGGGACATGAGCCACGGTGGAAAGCCCCTGCTCCAATGTGGAAGGGTGCTCAACCCTACTTGGATCCTTGACCTATGCAGGAGAGCACACTAACAGCTGTGGAGACCCCAAAGCATGGTGGTGGTCAGGGACATTTCCCAAGAGGGGCAAATGATGCAGCACGCTGCTGACCCCCAACTGCTCCCTCTATCCTTAGACCAGGGGAACAGAGGTCAGCCAAATAGCTGAAGGAGGCAACTGAATTGTCCTCCACATGGCTGTGGTTCTTGACATTGTACCACTGTCTTTATCTGAGTAATTTAGCAAACACTGTTCTGGCCATCACATCTGTGAGGAAGTATAGCCAGATTGCCCCTGCACTGCCGATATAGGTTTATCTTTCTAGCGGTACCTGGTGGTGCAGCGATAGGGATCCTCCGGTTTGATTTAGAAGGAATAAAACTGATTTCCAGCAAGAGCTTGGGGTATTGAGGTACGTAACCAAGGCAATGCTCAACACACAGCATGCCATAGACGGTCTCTTCAGGTCCTTTTTTCTAATTTCTAGCTGAGGTCTGTGCTTTGCAGCTAGTGGCTAGTCCTCTGTATGTGACTGGGACAAAGATGTTTTGAGGAGTGAGTTGTAGAGCTATCAGGAAGCAGTGACACAGATATCCTGGACCTGGCTGCTGCTGTCTTGTTATTATAATATACAACCAACTGTAATTCTTCTAACTGTTAAAAAATTATTGTGCTTTTTGAGTTACTGGCTACAAAGCAGGAGGAAAACAAAAACGTAGTGTGGCTGAAAGATACTACCTGGAAATGTTGCTGCCAGAAGAGAATAAATTTTAATTTATTACATTATTATTTATATTAACTTTCAAGTGGCTTGTGAGTGATACTCCTTCCCTGAGAGTCCTGGCAAATAATAATGTTACATCCTCCATTGCCTTGCCACTAGCCTGTCAGAGGCAAAGATTTACTTCTGTGATACTAAGTGTGCTGTAAATAACTTTAAGAGAAGTAATTAATGAACAATGGAAGAGACCCTGTATTATTTCTGCTGATTGAGTGGATTGTCCGTGCCTTCAGCCAGGGGAACTGGTATAGCACCATTGCCTTTAGCAGAGTCATGACAGTTTACAGATGCCGAGTTCTGGCTGATAAAGTCCTACGTCTGGCATATAATTTTCTTCACAGATAGAAATATATTTGTCCTTTGATAGAACAGTATGGTAACTGTTTGGAAAAGACTTAAAGAAACATTTATTTTGTTGCATGTGGTGCTCTTAAATGATATGGATATGATTCTCCCAGGCAGCCATCAGCCAGTCCGGTGAGTATTGCTAGTTGAACTACCATTAATAAATACTTTTCTAGTCAAATGTAATTGTTTATTTTACAGTGGAAAGCACTTGCAATTCAGATGGACACAGTGGCATTTTGTTATAAGCCAATACAATGAAAGACTGTGGTAGTTTCTTTGATAACTGTGTAGATTGTAACTGAATTACAATTAGATTGAACCTTAGCTGAGGTGAAGTTGTTCTGTTGAAGAGCTTCACTGTTACCATGCTTCAGAAAAGAGGTCAACAACTCAAGGGCCCAATTCTGCTCCAGGGAAATGAATGAGATGGTTGCCGTCATCTTCAGAGTAAAAAAGAATGAGGACACCAAGCAACAACTGTGTTTCTTGGATAATGGGTCTCTCCCAGCAGGTCTCTTCACCAAAGTAGTTTGGACCTAAGAACTAGAATGGGGACATAATAATAATAATAATAACAATAACAACAACAGGGTAAATAGTATATTATTTTTCTCAGAAAATATTTTAAAACTTCCTGAATGTACTGAAGAATTCAAGTCAATTCACTGTAGGCTTTTTTCAGATTACTTTTCTGAAGGAGAGAATCCAGGAAAAGGGAGGGTGGGAAAACAGGGTGTAGTTCGTCCTTTAAATCCTTTTACATTCATCTGGGATTTGGTTTGCTCCTCCCCTCTTCCAGGAATCACTTGAAAATGCATCTCCCATTTTTCAAGTGACCAAAACAGAGTGCTGGGACAGGAGTGGCTCACATGCTTTTGTGATCTTAAGAAACCTGTATATAGAATCATAGAATCATAGCATGGTTTGGGTTGGAAGGGACCTTAAAGATCATCTAGTTCCAACCCCCCTGCCATGGGTAGGGACACCTTCTGCTAAATCAGGTTGCTCAAAGCCTCATCCAGCCTGGCCTTGAACGCTTCCAGGGAGGGGGCACCCACATCTTCACTGGGCAACCTGTTCCAATGTCTCACCACCCTCACAGTAAAGGATTTCTTCATAACATCTAATCTAAATCTACTCTCCTTCAGTTTAAAACCATTATCCCTCATTCCATCACTACACTCCCTAATAAAGAGTTCCTCCCCATCTTCCCTGTAAGCGCCCTTTAAGTACTGGAAGGCTGCTATTTTTCCAATGGAAGTACAGACACTTCTGTATTACACCTAAGCCTGTTGACAGTAAGCCTACTCTATTACCCAGAGTAAATCAGATATTCCTTTGGATGTACAGGCTGCAGGTTTAAAACTGTTGGTGTGCTGGCCTCTAGCAGAGGTTCAGATCTCAATGTCTTCCCTTGATACCCATCCTTTTAGAATGCCTTTCATGTGTTTGGGAAATGCTGGTGACCCTTGAGTAAACAAATAGTAAGGTCAGGAGCTCTAGCTCCTAATGAGTTCCCTAAACTAAGCTTATTTCATTTTGGGCCAATGGAAAGTGTCCTCCAATCCAGCACAACTTTTATTTTCTTACCTTTCCCAGAAAAAAATTAAAAATCTGGTTCAGATGGAACCAGTTCTCTCCTCATTCCCATCCTGGTTTGGTTACCAAGCTGAAAAATTGGCTATCTGTTCATCCTCAACACATATATTGGGGGCATGAGCACTGACTCTCACTGGAGTATGCAGCAACTAAACTGTAACATTTCTGGTAAAACAGTAAGTGCTTCTGACATCCTCTGATATTTTTACAAAGCTGTGCGGATCTCTTCCAATATTTATATATGGCAATGGAAAAAAGACAGCTAGGAGGATCTGCCGCAAAAATGCAACCTATCAAAGTCCATGGGAATACATTGTGGTTAATCTAAGTAATAACTTAAAGAAAAACAGAAGTAAATTGAGAAGGACAATTAAAATTGGCACAAGTATTTTTTTATTTTAAAAAAACCTCAACACATTAAAAAGTAAAGTGAACCATAAAGAAAAGCAATACTTACAAAGATGTACCTTGCTATGTTTATAGTATAAACACTAGGGCATTTATGCTATAAACTATGGTAGCAGAAATACAACTAATTTGAATGTGAAGTAGGATTGGGTTTATGATGACTGGCTTTCAGAGCATCTCCTTAATTGTAAATAGCATAATTTTGTACCGTTAAGGGTGAGAAGTTATTTTAGGCAATATGCACATTGGCATCAAGACTTGACACTAACTTGCTCACCCCGGTCACCAACTTTGCTACCTTAGGTCTGCGTGGGAAATGGGCAAACTTAGCAAGCAGTGAGTTTGCCCTGCTGCTGCTCAGCCAACGGTGATTGGGTGGTGTTTTGATAGTGCCACGTATACTTAGGTCTTTTTGAGAAGTAGTAAGCCAGTTGCTGTGCACAGGGGGGCTTGCTGGGACCGTTTGTTAATCCTCTCACCACTCCCCTGCATTTTTTTCAGCATTAAAATTTTGTAGGCGGAAACGCCCATAAGCAGTTCTCCACATTGCCCTCATATTTCCGGAGCAGAGCTGTGCAGAGCATGACTGACAGCTAACCCACAGCTACCTTGATAAGCATGCAGCAATGCTAGACCTTGGACCCTGTCGTAGTCAGGATCCCTCTGGGCTCTTGGGTGCATGTTGCAGCTTGAGCACCCACATGGGCCATGGGTGACATGGGAAGACAATGACATTTATGTTGTATTTGTTGTTTTTATTTTCAGAGCCTGGTTTGTGAGCCACTCTCCCGAATTGGTATGCGAGGCTTGCTGGAGCTGGGGATACCCACTGCCTGCCCAGAGGAGTGTTTGGACAAATGTGGCTTGATCTCCCTCTTGTGGAAAATTATTGGAACTAAATTCTTGTAATACTAAAGAAGAAAAGTCCAGCATCAGCAAACAAATGATGGCAGCAGTTACCATGCTACCTGATGCTCTTGCCGGCGCTCAAGTAAATGAAGAGATGGATTCTCTGATTGTCCTGCATTATAATTACACAGGAAAGCTTGTTTTAAGGGAAAAAGCAACTGATAGCATAGACTGGCCCACTATTTCATTTCTGATCCTATGTAGTTTCATAGTCCTGGAAAACTTGATGGTGCTGATTGCCATATGGAAAAACAATAAATTTCACAACCGCATGTACTTTTTTATTGGCAATCTAGCTCTCTGTGATCTTTTAGCTGGGATTGTTTACAAAGTAAACATTCTTATGTCTGGGAAGAAAACTCTGAGCTTGTCCTCTACGATCTGGTTCATTAGGGAAGGCAGTATGTTTGTTGCCCTGGGAGCCTCCACTTTCAGCTTACTAGCAATAGCTATTGAACGGCATTTGACCATGATTAAAATGAGGCCCTATGATGCGAATAAAAAATACAGAGTGTTCCTTCTCATTGGTACCTGCTGGCTTATTTCGATTTCCTTGGGTGCCTTACCCATCCTTGGCTGGAACTGTATAAACAACTTACCAGATTGCTCAACAATTTTGCCTCTGTACTCCAAGAAGTATGTTGTGTTCTGCATTAGTATCTTCATCGCCATTTTGGTTGCCATTGTCATCCTTTATGCCCGTATCTACATCCTGGTAAAGTCTAGCAGTCGTAATGTCACTAACCACAATAACTCAGAGCGGTCCATGGCGCTCCTTAGAACTGTCGTGATCGTTGTTAGTGTCTTCATTGCCTGTTGGTCTCCGCTGTTCATCCTGTTCCTCATCGACGTGGCCTGCAGAGTCAAGGAGTGCTCTATCTTGTACAAAGCCAACTGGTTTATTGCTCTGGCGGTCATCAATTCAGCGGTGAACCCCATCATCTACACTCTTGCCAGTAAGGAGATGCGTCGAGCTTTCTTTCGCCTTGTTTGTGGCTGCCTGGTGAAATCCAGGGTGGCCAGAGCTTTGCCTATTCAGCCCACGCCAGATCACAGTCGAAGTAAATCCAGCAGCAGCAATACCCAGAAGCCAAAGGAAGATTTCCCACCGATGAATGTTCCCTCATGTATTGCTGAGAAAAATGAATCTTCGTTTCACAATGGAAACTTCTGTAAGTAAAGGACTCCTCGAGACAAGTACCTTTCTGTGGCTTTTAGATTTAAACTACAAGTGTAGTTTGAGCATTTATGCACTTAAGTCACAGGGGAAAACACTAACCATTTATTTAACTTGGAGGACTTATTTATCAACAATCATTTCTTTGGGTGTTCGTTCAGTAACATACCTGATTCAGAAAAAACCTTTCATGCTACGCAACAGCCAGGACAGAGTCCATGCACATCTAATGACATTGTGCACCATGATGGCATTGCATGATGAGGCTGCGTTTGGCACTGCCTGATCTTGCAAGACATCAAGAAAACCTATTAGAAACTTCAGCATTCACTAAACACTGATGACAATCAGAAAATGAGCCCAATCATTGCTAACTGGGAGAAAAGCTCATTACATATGTTGGTGATTATAGTTCTCTATAGGTATCTTGCTGTTATGTTAATGGCCTTATATATATGTGGTATAAATAGCTGTATATTTGTACAATTCCTTATTAAAAATTCTTTTTTTGGTAAAAGTTTACAATATGCTAAACATTGTATTGCAGTATACAGTGTAAGGTGACAAATTATACAAATAGATGTGTTTCAATGGGGATATTTGAAAATATATGAAGTAGTAGCTTTTAACTGACAGGAACTTCAAAATGTCATAGCAATGAAGTATTTTTGGTTTTTCCACTGTTACTCAAACTTTTCATGTTTAGTGAAAGACAATATCTCAGTTGTCACTGTGACATTTCACAACTTATTTTAAACAAGCAGTAGTAAATAATCATGGAGAAAGGCTATATATGTTCACTATTTAAAGTAGTTAAAATGTGATCCAACAATACACATGTATCAAGTGTATAAACTGTTTCAATGCATATATTTTTACTTACTATTTCCAGTGTATTTAAAAATTTATGTCAAACCTATGTAAACCTGTGTACATTGTGAATGCACTACCTAAGGTGAGAGTCTTCAGTTCTGAAACAGAGATGTATCATTTCAGAAAGCAATGAACCACAAATGGGTCCCTGTGGAGTTTCTTCTTTTCTCTCCAGGCACTACCACAACATGGGATTGTGTTAGACATTCTCCCTGGGAAGAAGTTCAGCCAGTGGGACAAGATCCCTTTTTTTGGCAATTGGGCCCTACGCTCCTACTGTCTTTGGGCACTTTTGCAGATACAAGAGGGAAGATGCAGTACAACAGGATCATGCTGAAGGGCATATCTCCATTTATACCTGACTCTGCCTTGGATCTGGAATGAAAGCCTGTTTAGTTTGGAAGACCTTCCAACTTTCCTGGAGCCCTAGACTTACTCTTTTGAGAGGCTGTTCCAGAGAAACCTGTATGAAAACAACTTCATGATTCACTACTGTCTTACCAGCCTCAGTACAGGATGGTGTTCAGCATCAAAGGGATTCCCTGAGACCTAGAGCAGTTAAGACTTCATAAACATCTGGTTTCAAGTCCCCATGGAAGTAGCCTGTGGTACTTCCATCAATAGTACTTCATGGCTGGAACCTTCAGTGGAGGTTGACAGGAAATTCTGAGATTAGTTCCCATTACCTTTCAGTAAGAATGTAAGCATCTAACTTTATTGGGCTCTCTCAGAGATTTGTGTTTAATGTCTCAAACCACACCTTGCCTTATGCACAATCAGATGTAGTTGAGGCTTTTTTAATACACAGCCTGAAAGAGCTCATCCTTAGTTTTACTCTGGTCTTAATCATTTAAAGCAGCAGCATTAGACTCTTCCCAAGTATGTACAAGTGTGTAGGTTGTGTAATGTGTGTAGCAAAAGCCTTTAAAATGTAGAGGTTTGCATTGTGATTATCTTTTACAAGTTAACAGTCCGCTTGTAAATGTTCTATGCTGTTAGAATAGTGTAAGAGCAAAGCAAAACTGTATTTGAATGAAATAACTGTGAAAGAGAGTAGTAAACACGAAATAACTTCTACCAAACATGTTGAGAAGCAGTGCACTTAGAGAAGAATAAAAAGCTGAACTAATCTAAGCGTGATATAACGACATGAACTGTAAATACAGGCTGGGTCAGCAGCTCTGTGGCTTTGTGAGAAATACAACTGGTGATATTGCATTGCCATGGTTTGCTTAGGTTTTTAGATCTTACAGTGCTATTTGACTGTATTTTCAGTGTGGAAGTTCTCCCTTGAAGTTGTGTCTTTGGAAACTGCCAGCTAAAACATTTGTATACTTCTAAATGCTAGTTCATGAGGTGGTGGCACGTGGCAGCATTCCTTGCTTTTGTAGAGCAGAAAGGCCTTAGCAACACAACGGTTTGAGAAAACATAGTGGCTGACTCCATACCAACTCTTATGTCAAGAATGTTACGTGATTATCACTGTTTAGTTGAAAAAAATTAGTATTTTTAATTGCCAAAGTCCAAGAACATGCACATAAAAGTAAGTTTTAATATCTGGATTCTAGCCTTAGCTATTGGCAGAGTTGATGCAAGGTACAAGTAATGCAAGCAACTCCACTGATGGAGACTATGTGATTGCGTGTCAGTACAAAAAACTTTCACTCTACTTTGATTTCCTTCTCTTATTTTGGAGCTGTGGGGATACTTTGTTAGTTCACTACCCTGCTGTACTTGAAGCAGGCTCCTAAGATTCATGGGTTTACATGTAACACTGATAATATAATTTACAAAGTACTTCTGACTGAAGAAAAAAAACTGTTGTGGATACAGTTTTCAGTGGGTACATCCCACTGGGATGTATTAGGTAAAGCACAGATTCTGGAAGATTTCAGGGCAAAATTTTAAAGTAGAACAGGTCAAGGGGTTAACAGCAGTGGACCATAAACAACCAGGAATATGTCCTATCCTTGAAGCTGGAAAAAAGATGGAGAATAGCTTTTTTCACCCTAAAATGTTAGAAAATTCCTTAAAATACATCCCAGAATCCAAGCTTTTTATCATCTAGGCTGATTTGAGCACACAGGAAACTGAATCAGGTCTCCCTTTCCCAATTGGTTTTATATGGAGCAAAAGTTACAAAGGAGAGTAACATTTAATTCATATTATTTCATGAATTGGAATATTTATTTTGGTTCTGGATTACAAAAGAAATGCAAATCAAACCACCTATGGAGAAAAAAATCTTTCACAAGATGCTTTCCAAGAGCCTTACAGAGTATTTTCAACTCATTAGGTACCACAAACATTTTGAAAACTTTTAATTAAATCTCAAACCTTTGAAACGAAGTTTGTTGTGTAGCAGTCATTTTTCAAAGAATTGCAAAAAGGCTTTGGCCTTCTATGGAAAATGCATTTAACCGCTGGGTGTCATGCCTGAAAGCAGTACCTGTGGGAATGCTGTGCAGCCAAAGGCAGTAGGCTCTGCCTATGCCTCCCCTGGAGTCGGAGGGAGGCTTTGCCCCTGCTTTTGTGGGAGCAGGCTTGGTCCCTTGGCTCCCCTGCTCAGAGGGCTGTCTGCTCCAGCAGCATCAGAGCCTTGGAAAGGCACATTTTGCAAGTAGCAACTGTAACTAGGGTGTTGCGCTGCCTACAAGGTTTGTCATTTCCAACTGCTCTAGTGAGGAAATGGAAAGCACACCTGTGCATGAAGTGCCAGGTGCCAAAAAGCTGGGGTACTGAGAGCAGCCAGTCCGCCCCTGCTGAGCAGAGCTGTGCTGACATCCACCCCAGGTACTGCCATTTAGCTCACCAACACAACCGAGGGCACAGCTTGGCCCTTTACCTTTGCTGGTAGCTGTGGACCCCACAGCTGCCCCAGGCCTGGGGACAATCCCTTTTCATGGCAAAACTTCCAGGGGGCAGACACAGCAGCAGTGATCAGGGGTTTCTGCTTGACCACCATTGAATCATGAGGCTTGCCACAGCCCTGAGGCCTCCTGGCACCTGAAGTGGTCTGGAGGCACTGTGCAGAGGCATGCAAAGGCATGCTTTTGCCCTGAGGCCTTCAGTGGGCTGGAGGCACTGTGCAGAGGCATGCAGAGGATGCAGAGGCATGCCCATGCTGCCTTCAGAGATGCATTTCTTCCACCCAAGAGCACTGTAACTTCCCATGGCATCTCTGGGCTCAGCTTTTCTCCAAGTGGGTAAGAGGGAAGGGCCTTTGCAAGGAGGCACTCAGGTAGTGGAGGAAAAGGATTTGGGGAACATCAGCCCAGCTAAGCTTCTCTCTGACATGGAGCCTTTCTCCTCTCCACGGTACACTAAATAGCTGCTCTTGCATGGACCTTGTCCTTGCAGTCACTCTCCATGGAAAGACCATGGATTTAGCTACCCTTGGCTACCCTCACCTATTCAGTGTGCCAAGCAGGAAAGCTTCCTCTGCAGAAGAGGGCATCATCTGGCCCAGAATGAGGACCTGTATGAGCGATTACTTGCATTGTGAAAATAGTATTTGTCAAAAATGAGCTCGTGGAAATCAGTGTTGCCTCTGTCAAAGTAAGTGGAGCCCCTCTGTTGTAAAGTCAGTGTAACTGAGGTTGAACTCCTCATGTGCCATTTGGTCCTCTGACATTTTTCATCCCTGTTTCTACTGAGATGAGTAGTTCATTGACTTCTTAATATTAAATTTATTCTGCTACAAAATGGGCACTGCTTCAGGTAAACAAAAAAACCCCAAACCCCAAATTAGGCCATTAGGGAACCTGGGCATAGAAGAACAGACTCAAGCCCACTTTACATGAATTTTGATCTGATAGTAGTGCTTATTATTTATTACTTTGGTTAATCATATACAAACTGGATAATCAGAAAACAGTTGCATGACACTTATATTCCAAATTCTGTTGCTCAAGGACTTCCTCAGAGACAAAATTTGCCTCTATAACCAGAATACCACAATCAGCGGACAGGCAAAAACTTGAGATTCACAAAAGTCATTGGGAATATAAATGATCACAATATTTCCACATACATTATTTTTCCTGCAATTCTCAGTTAAAAATGTTTCCAAAAGTAATAAATATTAATAAATAACAAATGTACAGTCAAACTCCCTTTTACAGCAAAATAGTCACTTTTTTGTTTCATTGTTGCTGCCCACACAATGCAAAGAAAAACATTTACCTCAAAAGAAAAAACTTGGCTTCTTTTAAGGTTTAACTCTGCAGGACTTTACTGAGAAGCAGTTATCACACCAATCCAGCCACAAAGGACAGAAATATATAACAATTATAATCTTTACATTCTTCATTTAATAAAAAAATTTCCCTTGTTTTGAATGAATATTTGCCTGGGTGTGTTTGGTGGGTTTTGCCTCACGGAAAAAAAAGGACTGCTGGAAAAAGCTGTTATTTGATCTGTATGTTATTTGACCTTCATGATAGCTACATAAAATGTATATCTGCATCTTAATCTCAAAATCTGAGGCTACCTTCCTTTTCTGAGTCATCAGTGCTGTCTCCACAAAGTGGGGTATCAGAATGAGCCACCCAGCCTTAGCTTCTTCCTTCCTTTCATTTCCACTTTGTCAAACAAAGTTTAAACACCTTTTCTTTAGCTTTTCTCCTATATGGTGCTTTTGCTAGAAATGTGTAGCTGTGAAATCTTATCCCCCTTTACTGAGACAAAAAAAACAAACAAACAAACAAAAAAAACCCCTGCTTTTTCTCAATGGAAGCCATACAAGATGCTTATATTGGAGGATGCAGAGGAACAGATCAGGACTTATGAACATAAATGTCTCAAAAAGAGATGAGACATAGGCATTGCCTAAATATTTTACAGTTCCCCTCCCCAGAGGTTCTGCTTTAACCCTATCATGTTTATAATTTGGCAACAGCTCTCTATTCTCATTAGTGGCTTATATGCCTATTGGCTTGTGTTTCCAGGCTTCACATTTCTTATCCCTGGATTTTTCTTTCCCAAGACAGCTTTTCAGTCCCTATCCAAGCTTCTGGTTAACTGCAGACAAATTATATGTCCACAGGCCTGCCCTCATTCCAGCTGCATCCAATGCAGATGTGAGCAAGGCCCACAGACACTGTGTGCAAGTGAGTAAAGTACAGCTGAGCACACAGCTTTTAGTGGGAATTTGCCCATATCCTGAGAGCTTTGAGCAAGCGTAGATTTGTGGAGAGTGCAACCCTAGGTTTGGGCAAAAAGACCATGCAAATCAACGTATTTCTGACAGTACACTAAGGGTAATCTGAATTTGGATTTTATGCAGCCATATTTTGAAAATGTCTGGAAGATAAAAAGGGAAGTGTATCTGTTACATCAGCTTAGACTCTGTTTATGCAAATATGGCTTACTTAATATAAATTCTTGGTTCTGCCACTTACTTCAGATAGACATTGGATGCTAAGAACAAAGACTTGAAAGCAGGATTTGTAATCTGTTGTCAGAACATTCACAAGTTCCAAATTTCCCCTTTAGAGCTGTAAATTTCCTGCAGGCTGCAAAACTCTGCTAGTTTTCCAGTGGAGCATTTGCTACTTACAAATATCTAAATATGCATCAGTTCTATTATAAATACATTGTAGCTGGCATCTGGCACTTGATGTGCCAACAGCAGTCATACTGTGGTATAAATTTTATAAATTCTCCTCATCTTACTGCACAGCATGATGCCTGGGGACCATGAAAATAACAAATGTGAGCATATTTTTCCACAGAGGAGAAAAAGAATGAACCCAGGATATAGAAAATTTAGTGCTGGCAGGTGACATTTACCAGCCTGTTTTCCTCCCATGACAGTGCACATCTTGCACTCAAATCCTGGTCCCAGAACTATGTCCTTTGTTCAGGCTTGTATTGGACATGTGTGGCAGAGAGGATTAAAGCAGAACTGGTGTTATCACCCATTGTGAACCCTGTAAGATGTGAAGTGGAGGGAAGCTACTCTATAACCTCCTCTCCTCACCATGTGTGCAAAGCCCTGGGCAGGGAGGCAGGCAATAAGCCATAGCAATTGTATCTCCTCCTATGGTCTCCATCCAGGCATGGCCAATTTGAACATACTCTTCTTGAATTAGGGAAGAGAACCTGAGTGAAATCCCATTGAAGTCAGAAGGTAATTCAGTTTTCAAATCGTATTTTCTATCTTTGAGGTTTCCTTCCTTGCTTCTGAAGCATCTGAAATAACTGAAAGTTTGGGAATATGACTATACCTCAATGTCCAATCTATCACTGCCAGCCTCACTGGAAAATTTTATTATCCCAATAATTACTTTGGATCTACAATAAAATTAACTAGAAGCATTTGGTTCACTTTTGAAAGTTCTTTGTTTAAAGGAATCAAATGCATTTTCATTGCCCATAGTTCACATAGTTGCAACACAACCAGAATCAAAACTGGTAATCAGATAGGACTCAAAATCAATGTAGACAGTCTTGCAGGATACTTAGAGTTTCAGTTCTGACTTCTCAGCTATTCCCTTCAAAAATATCAAAGGATACCATAATATTGTCTCATCTCAGTGATTTCTATTGAGTTTAGTAAATTTGTTCTTTCAGTAAAATCCCAGTCATGGTACTGAATTATCACCATCAAGTGTTGAGCCCTTGGGATTGCATAAATGAGACTAAAAACAAAAGGTGAGGGGACTCAAAACCAAAGGGAAACATTAAAAGGCTCAAATTATTGTGCTGTCAGCTGTCTGGTACTCAGCCAGTCACACAGCATTTGAGCCTGTCTCATAATTTCTACATCTCTTAAATTGCTGGCACTGTTGGTTCCTCACGGAAACAAGTCCTGTCTCTCTAGCAGGTTCAATTCACTCTTGTTGAGCTCAGTGTAAAATGGTCTTTGACTCCAACAACAACAGGTTTGGAACTGCTGTTCAAATGGCTATACAGTTTTTATAGTTTTCATATAGGGGAAAGCCAAATGTACTAGAGTGACGGTGACAAAAAGCAATGGCAGGATCCACAAAGGAGAGTTGATTGGCCCCCCTGCCCCTCCTTCTGGACAGCTTTGAGATCATTTGGTTCCCAGTGACTTAGAAAAGCCTCTGGATCACCATACCTGGCCAGACAGGATCTCCTGGCCCATTGCAGAAGCAGGGCACGTTGCAGCCCAAAGGCACTACCACTGCCTATGACCAAACAGCATCTGATCAAGCTATGTGTAACCTTTGCATCATCAATGGGCGCGCTGAGCTGGGAAAACTGGCTGTGCTGACAAGGCGGCTTAAAATAGCCACATTTTCCTGGAGGCAGAGTTTGTGAAATGTAGTCTGGGGAATTTAATATTTCTGTCAAGTTGTCTCATTTTGTGTCTCCTGGCCACCTGCTTTAATTTCTGAAACATGCAACTAAGCAGCTGCTCAGTTATTAAAGCTACAGCTAGGACAATGGTAAAAAAAATTTTGGATTCTTATTTTAGTATATGTTTTGTGCCTTCATTCATACCCTCATATCTTGTCACATTTTTCCAGGCATACACTGACAGGATATTTAGGAATCCAAAACAGACATAGGCAGTAGGTGGGATTTTTGAAGGCACCTAAGGGAGTTAGGCACCTGGCTCTTACTGAAGTGATATACAACATTCAAAATACAAAAGAAGCCTTCTATTATGATACCACACTAAAAACTTTACAGGACACGGCTGTAGGGAGGTTGGAACATGGAATGGCAAGTGTTATATATGACAAAAAGGTGGCAGCTGAGGTCCATCAAACTGGAATATGGTAAGACATGGATGCTCTTAAAGTCATTTTGATGGATACTGCTTTGGGATATAAGATTCTCCTCACCTTCCCTTGCAATTTCCAACCTGGTAAAAGAACAACCCAAATTTTAAAAATTCCACTGACCTCAGTGCCATACTAATTTGGGCTGCAATGCAGCATTTCATTTCTTTTCTTTGCTCTCAGCTCCCACCCAGACCTAGAAATATCAACTAATAAGTATATGCAATAAAATTAATCAGAAGCATTTGGTTCACTAATGTCTTAGTTTGGCTTCTGAATGTCTTGATTACAATCAAGAATCAAGTGTATTTTTATTGCATGGATCATATGTTTAGTCTTAGGTGCCTCAATCATCTTCATTCTTGAGATCAACCAAAACCAAACTTCCCAAGTTGCAACTTCACCATATTTTAAAGCAGAAGGTACAAGAAAATTATTTCAGAATTTTAATATAATAATCCAATGTGAATGGATTCTATGTGAATCCTTCAGTCAGTTTGGTTGTAATTTGACAAATTTTTAAACTTAGTAAATTCTTAAAACCAAATCTAATTTTAAGTAGAGTTAAGTATTGACTACTTCAGGGTAGGCAGGTGCTTAACTTAGACTTATCCTGCTGAGTCTTGGCCTTTATGAATGGAGCCTGAAGATTTGATTTGTAACACTGGTGCTAGAGAAGACCTTGGAATGCTGAAGGCTAAATCCTGACTCTGGCACAAACTTTGCCTTTACAGAAACTGTGTCTATTGAATTTGGCTCTTGATAAGCCTCATAAAATAGGAGCATAACTTCATGTAGTGCTTGCATTTGAAGAGTACAAACTTTCCTTAAAATATTTCCCAGTATGAAAAGCCAAGGACATTTCTGCCAGAAATGCATTATTAGTGTATTTTTCAACTCGATATTGAGAGAAAAGCAGTATATTTGCAATACCTATCACTTGTTGAAGGCCAAAGTCAAGTTATGCTTTGGTAGGTAAATGCAAATTATATCATTTGCAAAACTGACCACAGAGTTTTAACTGTTTATAAGAAGAAAAGATTTTTCAAATGTGTCTTTGACCAAACATGCACATCTTGCATTAAACATATTAAAAACAAGTTATTTGAACTTGCCTAATTGGTATGTAACATCTCATTGGAGACTGGTAGTCAAGGACACCTACAGCTTCACCATAAGCAGAGAACTACTGATAAATAACCTTAGCGCTTAAATTAATAAATTAAAGTTACAGAATATTGTTATGTTGTTGTTAGAAAAATCAAATGTGCACACCTCATACACAGAGAGATCACACCAAATCATTGTTAAAGCAAGATACAAATGTTTTAAGTAGCATCACATAAGAATTCAAACTTGACATCAGAAAGATAAAATGCTTATGATATCAGTGATACCAAATAAAGCTTTTAAAAATCACTGGATGCTAAATTTCCGAGTTGGAATACTAGTTGCTGAATTCAGACTCCTTCCATGGTTAACCCACATAATCCACCTGTAATCCCCATATTGTGCTTCTTAGGTAAAATCAGAAATAAGATTCCCAATATTCATTTTCTCAAGAAATTGAGAGTGCTGAATTCTATTTTTACCTGAACAAACACAATTGGCATTTTTCTTCTGGTAAAAAAACATGGCACAGAAGATGGTTCTATACTGTCAACAGACTAAGTTGAAAAATATAAATATATACTGTATTTATATATATAATGTGTATATATACACTATCAATATTCACATTAGAGAATCTGAACAATCTTATTGAAATTACCTTTTAAGAAAGCCTTCTACTGTGCCTTCATGTCTACATAAAGCATTGAGAATTTTCAAGTGTACCATGTGAAATGGGGCTTCTTAAACCTAAAGAAAACATACTGGTGAAATATATGTGAATACGCTTTTTTTTTAAAATGTACATGTTTTTTCAGATCTGCAATTTCCACCATTATAGCTTGCAAATTACAAAAACTAAACCAGTTATCTGGAGTCAGTGTTTCCTCTCAGCAGGCTGCTGCAGGCAGAGTTCACTCCCAGAAGAAACTATTGGCAAATTATTCTCAAGATGATGATTGATGAGATGACTTATGCTGTCAAAGACACGATCTTTTGTACGAACCTTCAAAAAAGGATGCAAGAAGATAGATTAAAGAGCAAAATACTTTTTTCCTTAGCTTCACACTAAAATTCTCCAAGAACAAAATTACATAATTAATCAAGTTTTAAGGACTGATCCCTCTCCCATCAAAAACAGTGGAAATTTGGCATTTCTGGAGTTTTGCTCCTGTTTTGCCTCTTATTCCCTCTATTCTCTCCAAATGGATATTTTGCATGCTACCTATGGGCCAGTCTACTACCATTACTCTTTCAGAATAGGTCAGTTTGAAAACTGACAAACGTCAGTACAACGTTTTGTTTCACTCTAAGTCAGATTTTTAGATCAAATTTTCTTCTTCAAGAGACCATCTGCTTTTTTTTAAGTGCTTTCACCCTTTTTGTTAGAAAGAGCTGTCACTCCAGAGATGCTAGAAACCAGCTCTTCTCCACGTGCCTCGGCATCTTTGTGCTTCCCTTAACAACAACCTTCTTCTTCAGTTGCTAGAAAATTCCCTTCCCCAAAAGCAATCCAGACACCACGTGTGCCTGGCTTGGGTATGGTACACACCTGTGCCTTTGAAACCGAAACATTTCAGGGCAGGGAATGTAATTTTTCTAGCCCATTTACCAGCCCTCTGCACCAGCATCCTGCTAAGGCTGCCTGTGAGGCTAACCCACGATAAGAGGAAACTGATACTGCAAGGTAAAATAGTCAAAAATCAAGACAGTCCAAAACCTAATCTATATTACAAAACAATCTTTAATTATTTAACCACACCTTCACAAAATATTTCCTTCCTATGTTTAAAATGAGTTAGGCATACAGCTTCCATAGGCAGAGCAGAGGTCCACTCATGCGAATGTCATGCTGCAGTAAAAATTTGTTATTGGAATGGCTCTGCACTGCCTCAAGGAAAAGCCTGTGAACGCCACTCTGAAGTGAGGCGTATCATCTATTTTCTGTGAACTTTTCTCAGAAAGAGAGAACAACTTTTGTTAAAACTTTCCAAAGCCAACTTATCCTGTGGTGGGCACACAGTTCTGGCAAACCTGCTAGAAACTTAGCAGAGGATGTCACAGGGTAAAAAAAGAAACAAACAACTTCGGTGGCAAATGATGCTGTCTGCTTTGTCCGCATGTAGCTGCGTCACTGAAGAAAACCAACAGGCTCTCTCAATTTCTGAAACATATTGCTTTGAAACATCACCTTCTGTAATTATTCAAAGCTATATTTTCAAAGTTAAAAGATATCTTTAAAACAGCAGTAACTTTCCTTATCTACATGCAGATTAACACATTTTCAGTCCATTCAACTCAGCTGGGAGTTTTCTCACCATAAGCAGCATGCTCTGCCATCATCAGAGTTCAAGTCCTAAATCTACATCCAGCAAAAATCCTGCAGTCCTCCATTTTAAGCACATCTTACCTGAACTAGAGATTTTTTATTTTTTTTTTGTCAGCTGAATGAGAGCAGAAGCAACTGGACAATTAACTCTGCTCTGAAAATACACCCTTAAGAGCTGTAACGTGTCACTGGGTGATTTGTATGTGAAATAAATTTTCGGGCAGCCTTTGTGTGAATCAGTTTTTACAAATAATCATGCCAAGGCTACACAGAAGAAACACAAGCTGCCAGCCTGCTGCTGTGGCTGGCCACACACTGGCATTTTATTGACAATTCTCCACTCTGACAAGTCACAAATAGGGCTGCTTAGGAGCTGTGTCAGGATCCCACAGATCATATAGACAGCACAGCTATTGTAAATACAGCCACAGAAAAGCTGTTGTTATCAAGCAGTGCCTCCTGAGTGAGGAGCTTCAGAGTCATTTGGGCTGTGATGGCACGCCACAGGTAGGCTGACAGAGAGGATCGGTGCAGAGAACAAGCAGGTCCTTATGCAAGGAGGTCAGCAAATTAGCACTGCTCTTAAAGGAAGTGCAGAAAAGATGGGAGGCCTCTGTCCTTTGTCTACAGGAGGAAAATGACTTGGGAGTCATCACAGAGCCTGAGTACTCCATCCTATTCATCAGAGCAGCAGAGCTCCAGGTGAGACAGAGCATCCCTGCACTTGCCACATCATACAGCAGCATTTTCCTTGCAGTAGCCCATAACAGCTATTTGTAGGTTTATGTTGAAGGGAGAATTAGGAGGCCTTGCTGCGGGGTTCACAAAACTGCTGGCAAAAGTTTAGCGAAGGAGGCCACCTGCCAAGGGGCGTAGGGCCAGCTCCCCAGGCTGGCCAAGCCCAGGACTAGGCAGTTGGCACCTAGAAAGTGCAAAACCATTCTTTGACTGCCCTCATGTGGCCAGTTACAACAAGTACCGTGGGTATTCCTCATTGCAGCGTTACGGACTCCACAGGACCGGCACAATTCGGCTGGTCTGCTGCAGGTTTCTCAGATGAAACAGATGTCAACAGGCCAACTCCTTGGCAGGAGTTTCTCATTTACTTTGGGGCTTGTCATCGAAAATTGTCCTTTACAGAGGAAGGGTTGTTGCCCACTATCAGCTACCAGGAGCCAAGAATAAAGCGCGTGGCAAAGCTTTCATACCCTCATATGAGACTAAGCATCCCCAGAAGCAGGACAAGACAGCTGCAGAAAACTGGAGTTTCTTTACCTCTCCATCCTGCTGCTGGGAGGGTCCCTTTGTTGGCAAAGGGAGCCTCTGTGCAGCAGAGAGGTGGAGTAGGTTTACCCCAGTTGTCTCATGGGCTTACATGCAGGTAAACACAGAGGGCCTGGTCCATATCCTGGCTGGCAGAGATGTCACATGGAAGCACATTGCTAGTACACACGCTGGCTGAACTTGCATAGCCACCAGCAGCTTCTCAGCATGAAGGCTAAAGAAGTGGCTTAGCTGCACTTATGACTAAGACTGTACTGCAGTGGCCAAAGCATGACCTTGCAGGGGAATTGGATCCCTTAGGCTCTCTGTAATGTGCACAAATCAGGCAGATATGATGGCATATTAGAGATATGAGGCTATACTTATGGTCAGGTGTGAATAAGCTGTAAAAAAGATTAAACACATTTAGAGAAAATGTGTGGAATCAGAAACCTCCTGTGTTACTGAGGAGTCAGCACTTACAGTTCCTTCTGGATCCACCAAAAGAAGATGTTTGGCTTGTCCGTTGTGCATGCCTGTCAGCACATAGGAGCCAGGATTCGTGGTACTCTTCCTCACAAGGAAGTCTCCACATTTTTTTAACAGCTGTTCTGCTTCTTTCCTGCTCATCTCTCCTTGATACCACGGCTCTGTACTCAGCTCTTCAGCTACAGTCCAGTCACCTGCTCTGTATAAAAGAGGACTGGTGCATCCAGTGGAGGTGGATTTACTCAATGCGGCCTCAGATGTTTGGTTCTTGAGGGCATCTTCAAATGGTTCTGGTTGTGGAAATAGAAACAAGGGCAAGATCATTCAGAGGTAAATCATGTTACAAAATGGTGACATTCTGGTAATTTTTAACTGGATTTATTTTGTGTTACAGCCATTCCCTTTATCTTTATGAAAAAACTGAGGAAAGATATACTGCTAGGCCTACTGATTTATGGATTATATTAAGACCAAGGAGTGTAATATATTTAAAATGTATGTTATACACATAAAGATGCTGATAAAAATCAGAGCAAACCTTGGCAGAAGCTTTTGTAAGGTTTTTATTTAATTTATTTTATTTCAGTAATGGCTATTGTCAACAGTTGAATTTATATGCCCTGGTACAGGGCAGACCTCTCCTCTTCTCTTGCCAGGTACACCAGACTTTCATTTCAAATAAATTGCATAATATGGGAACCCAATGCCATTATACTCATATCTGGTCCCTCTTCAAGCAACATATTAATTTAAAAATTATCCATTACTGAGTCTCCAGCCCAAGGGTATGTCTAGAAGACATCAGTTGCCCTTACCACTCAGCCTACAACTAGTTCCAGCCAGGAAGAGGACTTTGCAACATAGACACAGGCTAACACCTTTACTGTGATTTACCTAGCTGAAATGAGCCTTGGGGAAGCATCTTTTAAACCACAGGTAAATCCTGAACTCAGTGTTACTTTCTGTAGAGTAGAATGGAAAGATGTGTCATTACAGATCCCAACAGTCTTACAGAAATAGTAAATAGGTCAGTGTGTGCTTCATTATATGCTGTACTGACATATCGGAAGCTATTTTCCCTTGCAAGACATTCATCAGGCCAACTAGCGCATATTAAAAAAACATATTGTTCTATAACCACTAGAAGTACTAAAGGACATCTGCAGAACAGTACCATGAAGCAATACACCAGTTCTAAAGACTGCTCGGATGTGAGGAGTACGTAGCCATGTCTGCATGGGGCCACAGAGAGGTTAATTGAGCTCAGAGAAATAGGGTAAATACTGTGCTGTCGCAGCTTGTTGATACCTCAGCTAATTCTTAAAACCAGCTTATATATATCTTCACTACATTGCAGTCTGCACAAAGCCCAACACGTTTAGTTTGACAAACCACTAACTCAGGGCTAGTGGACAAATTTTCTTATACTACTTTTCCCCAGTGATCTAATGGTTAAGATTAATGAAGGCTGGAAGATGAGAAATCAGTTTTCCCTATTTTTAGGAAATTAATGTGTATAAAATAGAGGTAAGCATGTGCATGTTTTAAGGGTACGGCCTGTTAGAAATCAAGGTTAACATCCCTGATTTCAGATAGCAGAATTTTCTCATTTCAAATCTATATTCACAGATAGATACTCCCTCAACTTTCCTCCCTCACCCTTTCTTTCAACCCAAAATCTCCCTAAGCTGTGGAAATAGAGCCATATCTCAGCAAAAACATGCCAGGAAGACAGTTTTATGTATCCTGAGATAACAGAAATGTAGATATGTTATTTACAAGTAACATACAGGCACCAACTGCTTTGTCTCACTGCCTCTTAATTATGTGAACTGAATTAAATAAATCATGTGTCAGCAATTGATTGGAGGTAGGAAGAGTAGAAAAACAAAGAAAATTTTCTATGCATTAAACTGCTTTCCCCATATATCATTATAAGTATCTCTTCAAGGCTGAAAACAATGTATATCAATAGCACCAACATCAAATTATGAGTTATGCTTAAACCATTATTTTATGGCTATGGCTATGACTCTGATTTTGGAAAAGCTGGCTTCAAAATTGGAACAGATAGCCAGACAGGATGGTAGATTTATCCAGAGCAAGGGGTAACTCAGCCTTTTAATTTCCGTCCTAGCTTCCTTGTTGCACAAGGTTTTTGCAGTATACATTGACTTCCTACTAGCAAACTCACAGGACAGGCTGGAGCTAATTCTGCAGCCACTCACTCCACTTTCCTGCATGACAAGCCTCCTGATTTATTTTCCTCCTGATGCAGTTGCGGGTGATGCTAAGGATAACAGAGACTGCAACTCAGCTTAACTCAGATATAATACAAGCTAGCTTCAAATCTTCGGCCTCCCTTACTTTAACTCAGTCAGATATGAAACCACTATGAATTCTAAAATTGGAGAATTTTGGATTTGTTTTTATACAGAACTAATGCATAAATGTATTGGGCCGCTTGTTAGAAAGGGAGTGAATAGGAAGGGAACTCACTCATGTCAAACAGATCCTTTCCTGGGCTGCTCTCTTTGGTATCATCTGCTGTTCCACTGAAGGTACTTCCAGCATCTGCCTGAAGTGCTGATAGAGCTTCTATATTTATATGCTGGGTGTTTACATATGTTGGCATGCCTGCTGTTGGGGTGACTTGTGATTTCCCTTCTGGCATACTACAAATATCCAGAGATCCTAGAAAATTCAAGACTTTTTTCTTCTTTTTTGTATTTGACAGAACAGTGTTGTTAAAATGACCAAATAACATCACACCCCATCACCACAAGTTTAAAATTCCCTGGAATGGGAGATGTAAAGTCAATAACTGCAGGATCTAGTAGAAAAAAATGTTGATTAATGAATTAGGAACTGTGTTTCAATGAGGGGTTGGGGGGGGTTATTATTCAGAAGGAAAGGAAAATTTTGGAAATAAAATGACTGTCACTTTCAAAACTGATATTCAGTTGGGGAGTTGTGAGAGGAGGAAATGGAATAAAATCCTCAAATCTGTGATTAACAACAGAAAACATATTCTGGCACTTGAAAAGGAAGTATTCCCAAAAACATAGTAAAACTGTCCCATAAAGGTGGAAGGGGTGAAATTTCACATATATGTCTTGATGTGATTTGCTTAAAATTCATGGACAACAACAAAAAGAACAATATGCATTATCTGTTATTTGTGGAGCAGAGATCATGTGCAAACACATGCATTGCTCCACATTTTAAAAAAGCTTCTGACTTTAGGCTCTCCTTTTGGAAACTGTCTTGCATAGTCTAATGGGTCAGATTTTCAGAACAGACCATGCAGCCTGTCTTTAAATACCATAGGGTTTTAAGACATGGCAAGCTAGATAGCTGAAGGTTTGGGGCAACCCTGTTTATTAACTACTCTGCAAAAGACAAGATTTTATGAAGATGTGCATTTAATAATTTATCCAGAGGTAATTACCACATGATTTTCATTGATAGCAATGCTAAAATTCGGACAAAGGGAATCTATCAACAAAGTGCAGTTCGTTAAGACTTTGAGGCATCAGACTTTCACATGCTTTGCCCACCCAAGACCTTCTGCAGTATTACCGCTGAAACTAGCAAAACTCACCTTGCTTAACAAGCCCATGATGCCAGTCTTCACTGAATTTGTCTCCTAAGTGACGACTCTGGTAATAGGTTTGTTCTCCTCCCACTCCTGCTGCAGACTAGAATGGACACACGTGCAAAGGAGTTTTCAATTACTTTTAAAATACTCAGATATATTATGAGTGGCTCTGACAATTTCCTTGGCTGTATTCTGTATACTCCCACTCTTCATTTCCAATTCATCATGGTGTCAGAATATACGTCTCACAAATGCATTTGTGTAGGAGTAAGATATTACCAGTGACCTTCATGTAAACTTCCCTGCTTCCTGCTTTTATTAACCCCCACAATCCCAAATGATGCATCATCTCCTCCAGCACATTTGTCTTCACCTAGCAAGCCCTTACAAACCATGCCTGGGAAAAGCATTCCACAGAAACACACCTGGGACCAGAAGACACTCCCAGCACCCTCCAAAGCATGAGCTGAAAGATTCACATTGGTACCAGGGGATGCACTCAGGCACTGAAGGGAGGATGTTGTCTACAGATAACGCCCCTCTGGATTTAAGTAGAGTTGTGCTAGATCTGAAAACTCCTCTTAGGTGGCTGCGTTGATACTGCAGTCAAAATTCCAACAGCAACGCTGGTAGAAATATCCAAGCTGACCTTGGTTCAACATGAGGTGGAAAACCTACCTAGGAACCTGGCTGAATACTNAGCTCTCAGTGGATTTCTCTTCCTTGAGCCTGTGTAATCTTTTACCACCATGAACTCACCTTCTTTTGTTTGTTCTGAACCTGCCTAATTTGTTGCCCCCTAGATCTTCAATGCCCATTCAAAAGGCAACTGGCCACACATGAAGGGCTATGAGCTATAAATGATCCCAATGTATCTACCTTAAAGTATACATTTTTTAAAAAAATTTTTGATCCATCAGCAGGACGGCAGAGATGCAATTGCACTGACCTGAGCTGTATCTGTGGGAAGTCTTGCTTTAAGCCTAGCATCAATGAAGCCACCAGGGGGGGGCATTTTGTTTGGGATGTTGTTGTAATAGGGATGTTCTGTTGCCTCGGTATCTTCCTCCATCCAAGGCTCATCAAAACTCTGCATCCTGTAAAAAAGTGAGTGCTTTATTTTGCCCCTCGTTTGCAAAGCACTTACAGACACTTGCAGCATGTTAAGACTGCCTGTCAGGGTATCACTATTGCCTATTATTTTGACAATTCAGCTACCAGGAAGCATGCAGCAGACCCTGTCTGTTTAGACAAACTTGATCTAAACCTCCTTTGCAATGGATGAAATTCTTTATGCTGAGTAAAGGAAGCTTTTACTTAGCTTTAAAAACCACTATAAACTGCATTAACAAACAATTTTATTTAACCTTACAGTAGCATTTGTAACATTATTACTTGATTGATTGACTAAGCCCTAAAACTTTGTCTTTAATTATGGCTGTTCTATCAAATCTGGAAGAACTTCATGAAGATTGGATCTGTAGTTTCAGTCTACATTTAGAAGTCATTTACACAAGTCTAAAATGAGTATAGAATGCTTCCAGATTAGGATAGTAGCACCTTATATTCATCATACACTCATTTTACTCTGATATAAGAGATTACATGGGGTACCAGGTCACTGGGATCTATACTAATGTTAGCAAGCATATAGCAATCCATGTCAAAAACACAGCTCGCCAGAGAAAAGAGAATGCTATATCCCAGCCTTTTAAACGTATACAAGCAGACAGATTTTGTATCCTCCAGAGAACAATGCAGTCAAAGCCTCTGTACAATACATCACATTCCTAAAAAATTCACCCTGACTAATATCAGAAAAAATGAAAATTCACTAGTCATTTAAGAAGCTCTGCAACTTTAGCTTACTTCATCTAAATTTACAGAGCTCCTATAACAGTAACAACAATGAAGAAATGCCACAGATAACATCCATTCTTGGCCTTCCAACTCTGCCTACTAACTACAATGGAAAACACATGATAATTTCAGTAAGTTCACTGTGAAATCCCGATTTAGCCCATTCTTTCAAAATAACTGTGCTCTCTTCATATTTATTAGGCAAACCCTGCTTTGCTAATTCAGAAAAAAATATCTTTTTTATAGTATTTAAATCCTGTCTGTCTCCAGCAGCTTTGTCCACAGCACATTTAATTAAGTAAACACAAAACTAAAGACGATCCTTTAGCAGTCTTCTGCAATCGTACTCACCTATCATGGAAAGTAGGTATCTTAGAGGGGCATCTCAAGTATTGCTTAAATCGAAGCTCAAACGCTTGCCCTATGGTGCTGATGACATCCTGGGCCAGGCCATCACAGCATTCCAGTATATGACAAGCTAAATGAAAAAGATTTGACACATGCACATGCAAGTCATTGTTTATGTTACGGTGGGATGCACAACCTGTGACAAAACACCTACATGTCCAGCATAGTTGCCCTATTCATGGCGTGCACATTTCAATAAAACCCAATTCTGGCACAGGGAATTTCAGGCAGTGGGATCTCTTTAAAGGTTAAATAAAATTGCCCTGATGTGTAACTGCAATAGGCAAGACCACCAATCAGTTCCACAATTTTAACAAGTCCATAAAGACAGGAAATCTCATAAAATTTCACTTGTTATTACCTCAATGCAAGAGATTATATGAGAATTCTGAGTTTTAATTGAGATTATAAAAATATTAGTAGATGGTAACAACAAAAAAGCTTTCTTTGCTTTCCTTGATTTTATCCCCACTTCAGTTTTATGCCTAATCACCCCAAGTTTGAAAGCTGTTCCCTTCCTTTGAGTTTCCAGAATTTCCCAAATTACAGGCTGAGGGAGAATCAGTAACGAGCATACTTCCTAGATCTCAGGCCTTGATCTGATTCCAATAATACAGAGGTCTGGTACCTTTTCCTGCTTGTCTATGTGTCAGCAAACTGTGGGATCACTGGAGAACACAGAGCTAGAACACTGGTTAACTCCAGCACTCCCCCATGTGCCACCTCTCTGAACCCACTATGGCAGAGGCAGTAAGGAGGGAAGCTGGCAACACAAGCTATGGACACTGAGAAACCTTTATCAGCTGTCTGAGAAGCAAAATCCATTCTGATTTTATATCAGTGTGGCTCGGAGGTATCATCTTATGTGCCAACATAAACAGGTGAACTTGTGAAGATTTCACCTGACACTGCAGCAAGGTAGTTGAGTGTTAAGAGCTAAAGAACTGAATGAACAACACCTTGGTGATATTCAGAAAAGCCCAGGCAAGTTCATTTTCCATATTCAGTGCTGTACAAACACATGGTCTACTGGCTAGAGCCTGGACTGGATTTGAAACTCCAGTTCTTTTCCAAGCCTTGCCACAGTACAGTGGGACCTTGTTCAAAGTTACTAATTTCTATTGCCCCGACTGCTTTAATAACCCAAATATAAATTCTTCAGCTGAAAAAATCTACATTTTAGTATATGCCCAGTGTCCAGCTCAGTGGAATCAGGTGCTTTGGATGCCAATGTCCTACAAATAAGGGTTGGTCATGACATTTATGCGACATCTTTTTAGTTAAAGCAATACAGGGAGACTAAGAAGGTTTAGCAATGACTTCTCAGAGGCTGATCTGCTGGGTGGACTTCTGAAGAGGCCAGAATAAAGGGCCAAGAAACCTGCAGTTTTGCATGTATGTAATGACCAGGGCACCAAGCTGTCTCTCCCTCAGCAGCAGCAGCCCCTCACACAGCATGAGATGGCACCAGCCACAGTGCTGCTCTGCTAAATAGATCCAACGAAGCTCTCTTCTCACCTTACAGAATCTGCTGTGTCAACCAGCATGCTGAGGCAATACCTGATTCAGGGGAAATGTCCTTAGCTGCATGTTCAAAGTGGATTCGGCAGCCAAAACCAGGCCCTCCATGTGTTCAAAGACAGAGGTAGACATCCCTGGCTAGCAGGAGGAGATTTGCTGTTTACCCCTCTGCACCACTGCTGGCAGCAGTGAACAATCAGCCCATAGAGAAGGTGCAGACTTATCTCCATGAACATGGACCGAAAGTATTTAGGCCAAACAAAGCTATAATTTTTGCAATCTATAACTAGAGTGGGGATTTAAAGAGGCTACATTGCTCACTGCTAAATCTGTCTGGAGCTGAAATGAAGCATGAGTCATTAAGTAGTTTCAGTAGGTGACATAATGAGTAACCTGTTTCCTTGGATACGTGAATGGACTTTCAGCAGGTAGGAGATGTTCTTCTTGTAAAAGGATGAGATGGTTTGGCTCACACAGAGATGATTTCTTATGAATGTTACAGCGGAAGATGGACAGCCTTTAGCTTGCTAGGTCCAGCATTTAAAGCATGAAGAGAGCTTTTCCCTCCTTGGGAAGAAATGAGTCTAATATGCAAGTGAAAGCTATACTACAGCATTGATGCTAGTGTCAGTAACAGCAGCAGTAACATTTTCATCAAATACAGAAGTAAATTCAAACTCAATTCTAAAGTAATTTGCAGATAACACAGAGACTGACAGAATAGCCAGGGATGGTGAAAAAGCGCAATCCAGATCCTTTGGTAAACTAGACCTTTTAAAAAACATGTTTTAATACTGGTCACATACAAAGTAACTGATCTGCAAACCACTTTTGTACACATACAACTGGGGAAAGTTCCCATGGAAAGCTGTAACACAGAGGCTTAAAGATCACAGCATGGAAGTATTTCACATAAGAGTGCTTCACTGCAGCAAAAAGGGCTTATGACAAACCGACTAATGACAAGGACAAAAGCAAGTAAGAATAGGAAGGTGCAGCCTCTGTTATAGATTGCTGACATTATTACTAGATTACTCCAAACAATAACAGGCATCATCTGCCTTTTTAAAACAATGCAGAAAAATGAAAGGAGGAGGAAAGGAAATTATCTGAAGGATGGAGTACGTGCACTGCAGCTGGAGATCTACAGAGCTCACTCTGTCAAACTTTTCTTAAACAAAACAGAGAAATTACTTGAACTAAATACACCACAGGAGGACAATGCCAGGTGCTTAGATGACTCCTCAATCTAGGATAGACTAGCTCAGCAAAGAACACTGACAAGAAGCTAAGGCTAAACATGTTCAACTTAGATATAAGGAATATAGTCCGTGAAACAGTTTTTTATATAAAATGCACTCACACAGGAACAGAAAACAGAGCACAGGGCTCCTCTAAACCCTACAGTGCAAATGTCTGGTCTGCGATGTTGGTCCACTACATTGCCACTGAGATCTCTCAGTACAACTAAATCAGTCTCTAGTTTAGCAGAAGGGTACTGCTAAAGCAAATGGGGTGGAGAGCAGCTTTGCACCATACACCCTACAGTCTGATGCCAGAGCCTTTCTAATGGGGGAGACATGATGTTGGAACATAACCAGCATGGCAAAGAACTGGACTATCTCCTTACCTCTCCTCACTCCCCATAAGTTTTCTAGGTGTTTCACTAATATTCAGCATAGTAGTATGTTTAGTACAGGTATTATTCATGAGCTAATGCTCACAAGTGTAGACATCTCTGCACATGGACAAAATAGATCATTGAGGTATCTAAGATCATTAAAGGTGACAAAATATGGAAGCTATTCCATCAGTTGTGCCCATCGTAAGGTGGCAGCTCAGGGTTTGCAGGGTTGGCATTTTGGAGTTAACGTGTCTGAATTCTGCAGAAATCCTGTTGGAAATGCTTGAGTCTTTTTTTGGAGCTAGTCTTTTTTTCTCTATGAATCTATGAATAATAAACAGATTCTCAGATACATTATACAATACTTTGTATCTAGCATTAAACCTAGTGACGCTTTCTGCATCACAAGCAGGAATGCTTTCTGTACCTATTATTTCAGACTGTAATTTACACTTTTTATAATTTACTTTTATTTTTGAGAATCTGAACTGGTTCTTAGTCTTTAAAGAAAATCAACAAAGGGTTCCCTGTTCCTGACTGATCACTCATAAAGCAATACAACCTTGAATAAAACTTCACTGAGAAAGATTACAGCCTCCAGCAAGCTGGCTCAAAAGCTCACTATTTGGTAGAGAATCTGATTCTGCCAGGAAGAATTAGGCATGTACTGAGAAGACCTAACAGATTCAGCCACCTCATCGGAGGACTTAATCAGAGAACTTCTTAGTTCTTGCACAGTGATTGGTGTAGGTAAGAGTTAGCTGTTGCCTAGAAGCTTACGCAGCCAAGTACGGCAAGTGTTTGATTTAAGAGATGAAGAGAATCCAAGTGATATTTGGAGATGAACTACAGGCAAGACCTGTTCCAAGTTTGAGAACCAACTTGCACAGAGCTGTTCCTTATTGCTACACAATCTTTTCATGACTCTGACAAAGGCAATCTTTTTATTGGGCTGCATTTATTTTTTTTCTGGGGGGAAAAAAGTTGACTGAATTATACCATGAATAATTTGTGTTTCCCAAAGGAAAAAAGGTGCCAAATAGATATTTCTAACTTACCTCTCCGATTAACAGGATCCTTAGCTACATATGCAACATAGTCAGTTGTATCCTGTCAAAAAATTAAGATATCTACAATGAATGCAAAAAATATTTGCACTGATCATAGCAAAAGATTACAGTCCAGAGTGTGCCTATTCCTACAGGTAGAGCCTCAAATGACATGTTTTGCTCTACATTTATACACTAATTAAACTTTATGGATTTTGGTACTGATCCCACCACTTTGCTTTCTCCAGAGTGTGATCTGTTCAAGCAGAACTTAAAAATGTCTTCCAAGGCCTCTGAAAATCAATTAAACAAATTTAGTAGGATTTGGATCAGGCCTCATTTAGAAAGGAGTGGAATTACAAGTACTCATCTTCAAACTACCCAGAGATTTTTGTTCAGAACATGAATAATCAACTGGTTCTGTGGCAGAAAAAGTGGGAGTGACAGCCCTGCTCCCCAGAAATACTGAGCGGTGGCATTTATTCATGTGTGACAAGCAGGTGTGTTTACTTTAGTGACTACAATGCCATATGGCACAGAGGTGGTCAGCCACTGCTTGGCTGTGGCAAGCAGTCTCCCAGGATGCTCTCCCCCAGCCCTTGGGCTGCTCCCAGCCATCCCCATTGCCACAAGCCAGGTGGATTTTCTGGCAAGAGCAGGCTGACATCTTCTTTGGGGATTTTTTGCCTGCTGTCCTGCCACCCTCATACTCCTATGCACAAGCAGCGCAGACTTTTATCATTGTGCAGATGAAACAGAAAGGCCAGTGCTTCCGGGAAATGTGAGGCCTGCTGGCACATCTAGAAAATGCCATATATCCTCAATGTGATCAGGAAGTCCTGGTTAGATCAGCTATTTCCTGACAAGCCTGGCTACTCAGGTATAGCTAAACCTAACTGAGGTATACATAGGATACAGTACAACTAGCTGCATAAATCTACCCAAAGTTTTTTTAGGGGACTGATCCAAGACCATTGACAATTATGTCAAGATCTAATGTCATAACAAACATCAACCTTCAGTTAAAAGGTAGACTACTTTAGCTTAGCTTTCTCTAGTGCAAGCACACACTACCACCTCCTACCCAAAACAAATCACTGTGCTGCATGTATACACAATTTCCTTCCTAAGGAGAGGGCAAGGGAAATGATGAAGTGCATTCATGGCTCTGGTGACAGATGTGTAGCCATATCACTTAATGCACTATTGGAAGGCACTCAGAAACAGCAGTAATGAGGTTGTTCTGTGAAAAAAGCAGAGCAGAGAAGAATAGGCCTAGCATTTTGTCCAGTGATATCTTAAGCACCTGGTGACATAGTGTCTGGGCAATGACCTGAGTGGAAGTAATGATGCATATCAACAAGTAAGGGGACGAGTGTCTATAGCAGCAAATAAAACCAGAGCCAAGATAAAGGCCTGAGATTTGTCCCACAGTTGTCCATACTGTTTAATTGTTGCTGATCTCCCTTGCGTGGCTGTGCTGGTTTCCCATGCCATGCCCTGAAGCTTTCCGAGGGTCTGGCACATGCTGGGCATCAATCCCAAGAAATCACTGGGAGGGAAGAGAGGGAATGTGTGGATGCAAATTGCACTGTGCTGTTTATTTTCGGGGGCAGAAAACAGGCCACAGATCATTTTATTTACTAGTGCAGACATAGCTAATTGATACATTTATGCCTGAGTAAATCATAGACCTATCTGATAGCTAGCATGGGTGTGAAAGACTGGAACGACCTACTCTTTATTTCATCTAAAGCTCTCAGATTCAGGCTATGACAAACCATTAAGGACTTAAGGTGGGCACATTTCACAGTGGCTAAACTAGAAGTCTCCCATCAACAGGGTATACAGGGCTGGGCTGATGCAGCAAAGTGGTTCCTGACATTCAAGGACTGAAGACAAGTATGAATGAGCTATAATTTTAGCCTCAAAGAAACTGCATTGCGGTGTTAAAATTTGGAGGCAGGGCTGAAACTGAAAAACTACTGCCTTCAGGGACCTCTGAGAGACCTGCATTATTAGACCTTATGAGATCTGCCTCTCTGAAATTTCAGCAGGCATCTCCAAAAACAGATGTCTTGGCCTGAGAACAGCCACCTGAAATGACCAGGGAAGAATAACGTTTCATGTATCATAAGGAGGGACTGACAAGAGCTAAAGCAGATCCAGAACACAGTCTTGGAAGTGAACAAAAAATTTTTCTGAAATGGTGTGTAAAAGGATTTGGTGGAGAGATTTTTAAGCTCCCATGAACTGACAGCCAGAAACTGTCTCACTCATTGCAAAGGGGAATATTGCAAAAATATATATGGTACTGAAGCTGTTCTCCAGGTCTATAGAACACTTCGCAAGTGGATATATTTTGAATGATGAAGGTAATTAATGCTTAGGGAATGGGAGGAAAGTTGCCAAGCTAATTGCTGGTGCAAATGTGTGGCAGATATCCAGAGCAGAAAAGTCAATAGGGTGAGAAGTGGGGGCAGTCTTGCTTCTGAATAAACCAAACTTCAAAATTCAAAGAAAGGGAAGCATTTCTTGAAGAAACATAGGCACAGATCTGGGTTCCTAGAGAAGTATGGCCTTTCTCCATCCATTTAAAATCTCATATGAGGAGATAAGTTTATGGGCTGGAGCCCAACTGTGTTTGTGGGATACGGTTTGATGGTGGCAGTCCTTCACCAGGTGGAAATCATTAAAGGCTGATGAAAGTTATGTCTGGATGACCCTCAGATGGCTTAATAAAGCTGTGATTTAAATCACATCCTTGCATCTTGTCTTCTTCCATGTGCACGCAGGACAAAGGAACCACCTGCTTTTGATTTAATGTTGTGCCAGATACTAGCCCACTGAGACAAGCCTGTAGAGCGTCAGTAGATACTCATATGTACCCTCTCCACCCCCAGAATGAGATCACCATGGAGTGGTCTTATTGGGAATACAACTTTACAATTTCACTGACTCTTGCAGGCTCCCTTACACCATGCAATTTGATTTCTCTGGTAGCTCATTGACTCAGTAGCATGATTTTTATCTCTATAAAACATTTGGACAATCCAGTCTCTACTGCTGCTCCTCTTCTCTTTCCTGGAAAACCCCTCTGTCAGTGGGCAGTGTGCAATGGTGTTTCCAGGACTTAGCATCTGGGATGGCAGATGGGGAGCAAAGGATCTTCTTATGGAGGCAGGAAACTGTGCTAATCACTCCTCTGCCCACTTCAGGAATTGTTCATTTACAGCATCCATTGCAATCTGTTGTATTTCAAAGCTTCTGCTGATCCATTTTTTGTTCCCCAAATTATCATGATATGGTGTCCTTTTCCCTTCTGGAACTGAACTGAGCTCAGCAGAGCTATACAAAGACTAGAATTGCCCTTATGTTTTCTGAGGATTGGGAAATGAACAGGGGGTTGGGAAATGAAAGTGCCAAGGATCTTCAACTTAACAGAATTGAACTGAGATAATTAACTCACAAAGCAGGCTAGAAATTGCCTTACCTGTAGTACATGACTGATAAATGACAGATAATGATGGAGGAAAAGGCAGACTCATTCAACTAATCTAGGTTTAAAAGCTTTCAAACCTCTAAGGTAAGAGGTTAGCAATGTCCCTGTTTTATAATTCTCCCACTGCTTCCTGGGTGACAAATACTTTTTAAGCACATTTAATACACTTTTGGATGGACTGCTTATAAAAACCGAGAAGAGCACAACAAGCAGGAGTCTGCCCTTTGATCTAAATTAACCAAATATGCAGGTGTATCTGAAAGCTTTGCAAAACTAGAAAGAAAGATCTGGGCTCTTCCTGAAAACCTGTCTTCAAGCTGCATGAGTGTAGTGAATATACCTGAAGGCAGTATTTAGCAGTCTTCTCAGTATACACTTAAAGATGAGAAAAAAAAAAAGTAAATGCATGCATTGCTATAAATATAACTGCAACTTAGTCTATTACTGTAAAAAGTATAAAATAAAAATCAGTCAGGACAAAAATTCGCACGGTACCCATATGACTATACTACATTACTCTGAAAAACAGAGCCCTGCTTATCAGTTATTATATGAATGCTCACAGTCCTTTGATACTTTTTGTTTCAGTCATTCAAAAAGAAGGATTTATGACTCCTTGACAGTCATTTCCCTCAAAAAGAGTTTGATGGCAACAATCAAGAAGGATTTATGAAACAAGAAACAGGAGCTATTGTGGTTATATTTTTCTTTCAGTAAGCCATGCAATAAATTTTGTCACACAGTCCTCAAAAAAAGCAATAACTATGTGGGGGAAAGCTTTAAAGAAATGCTTACCGGATCACCTCCAGATGCAAAGGAAATAGATTGCATATGGTGATTTGCTATGATCTGTATGGATCAGAAAGAATAAGTGTGAGTCATTACGTTTTCTTACAGTTTACCCTTTTGATTTCTGTTTTGGTTTGTACCAGGGTGAAAATCCAAAACCAAGATCAAAACGACCTCTGCATTTCACCTACAAGGAGTGCAAAGAGTAGCATGATAATATAAACAAACTTAAGGATGAATGTATCTGTTCTGATGTTCTTTAAAACCTAGCAGGACACGTCAAAATTGCTAAATGTGCTCAGAACTCCAGTAAATCATATAGATCTGTCAAACAGTATCTTTGGAGAAATTTTAATCTGCTAAAGCTTACTTTTGTTATTACAGATAGTGATGAATGAAGCAAAGGGTCCTATTCATCAAAATACTTTTCTGCTGATGCCACTCTGGTGAAATCAGTGAAATCATGCCAATCCACACACCAGCTAAGGATCCTAACATTACTTCCAATACCTACTATGTCATTTTATGTTTCAAACACCACCATGTTTGCAATATGCAAACAGAATTTTGAATCTAGCTGCAATGTAGAATTGTGGACAAAATCCCAGGCATACTCCAGAGCATCTGAAATTCAATTTGCTTATGTACAATTTGAACTAATATGATATTTCTCTCAGAAGAGACAAATTGTCATGAACCTCTAAAACAAGGAGAACAGCTCTGCTCCATTGCTATTCTGAGATTTAACTTATGAAGTGTTTTAATAATGAAATCATGTAACAACCAAGAAAGAAAAGGTCATTTGAAAGAAAATTTCACCTGATGATTTGAGTCACAGAAACCATGCCAAAGAATTTGTCTTGTATAGGACAGGCCCCTTTAGCGCCTCAGAGCATGATAATAGTCATTTGGAT
>VZTV01099027.1:5335-17771 GCA_013400875.1 Anhinga rufa
GGTTCCAGTCTCCCCTCAGGAAAAGGGGACTGAGCGGGGGGCTTTAGTCTTTAGGGCAGGTGTGGGTTCTGCTTGTGCTTTGTTCTTCTCCTGCCTATAAGCTGTAATAAAATGACAGCGATCCTAGCAACAAGATCTTTGAGTTTCCCAGTGTTTCGCCGTGACGGGGCTTTTTGGGAAGGCCCCGGCCATAGCCTCTGAAGTGGGTTACGGGTGGGTTGTGAGGCATGAGGGGGGCTAACTGCTGGCCACAGCCATGGGGAATGCTCTCTTTGAGTTGTGAGCGCAGAGGAAAAACTGGGTGTACGGTGGACGCGTACGGTGCCAAACAATCATTTTTTTTAATTAAAGCTTGTTTTTTTTTTTATAAACCCTGATGAGTGAATTTTAACGCTAGGCCTTTCCAATATCTGTCAGTGTGAGAGGGAGGAGTGCTCTTTGCAAACACCTGTAGGAGGCAGATGGCTTCCCAGTGTTTTTCTTGTGTTGTTCAGAAGACATTCCTAAGAAAATTAATTCCTTCTCAGATTTTGTAGGGAATAGCCTAAACCAGTTTAAGCTGTGACTCCCTAAGCATTACTGGAAGCTTTGGTCTCAACTCAGGCATGGTTATAAAGCTACAAGAGCGAAGCAAGGTGTCTGGCACGGGTGGCTGCTCGGAGCAGAGGCCGGGGCTTTGCTGTGCCTGCTGTTGTGGCTAGCCAAGAGCTGCTGCTGCCGCCCTGAGCGCCTGCAGATTGTCTGCTCCAGGGACTGTGGAAAATGCTTTTCCTGCCAGCCTACCCTCAAATCAAGCCGGGATCTGACTTCAGCACTGGGAAGGGTGTCCTACAACCCTGGAAATAAAAGGCAGTTCTAGAAATAGGAATTTAGGGTCAGTAGCTGGTGAAGAAAGCCTCAAATTCATGGAGCACAGTCAGTGGAGAACGTATATGGATGCCATGTTGAAGAAACACCTCTTTGCTCCCTGCCCTGTCTTGTGTTGCTGGACTGGTGTCCTGTGTAACTACCCAGAGCAGCAATCCCTCTCCCCACATAATCACGGAGTTTTCAGGTGGAGGGTCTGTAAAGTGCTGCAATAGCTTGGCCAGTCATAGAGAGAGTAGAAAGAGATTAAAAACGATGCCTACGTGCTGAAGCTATACATCATGGTTCTGCAGTTGAGGATCTAGTGCAATCCTCAGGTTGGATATCTGAATAGTAAATGCAGGCAAATCTTCCTCTTTGCCTGAGGCGGTGTCTGCCTCACCACGTCCTGTGTTCCCACACCTCCCCAGCATAAAGGCTTTACTAGGATGTCGCTAAGGAGACTTACCTGACTGAACAGCAGAAGATCAAAAAATAGGTGCATTTCCAGTGTTCCTTGACTGGGTTCCCGCCATGCTACTCCAGGTTTGAGGACGTTTTCGCTGTTATTGTGGTTTGGAAAGAGAGGATGGCTGTGGTGGTGATCTTGCACTAGTTTATCAGATTTGGAGACTAGTTCACTTACCAGTCCTCGCGGGGATCCTGCTTGCCAAAGATGTTCTCAGCGCCCCCCTTCCCTCATTTCTGTCTTTGCCATAGACTCAATAGCCGATGGCATACTGTATATGCACACAACGTGATATGGTCCTACGCAGTCTATGTCGAGTATATCAAGTTACACGACTTGTTTTTTTGCATAGATTTTGCTCACTACACCAAATGTTGTCTCAGGTTGGGAGTGTTTACTACTGCTAATTTGAACTGGTTGGTTGTTTACGTCTTTTTTTTTTTCCAGATGACTTTATAAAAATAAGGAAGTTCCCAGAAAATGTATAATAATAATTTTATAGTTAAGTCAAACTTAATTACCTAAAAAAAAATAATGTCTAGACCCAATAAGAAAAGCGGGATGCATTTTAATTTCTTTGTTCAGTAGAGCCACGCTGATCATGCCCTGTGTAGGGGCAAGGGGAACGTGATCCTGCTCCAACATGAGATTTACATAATTCGTGTTCTCTCCAAGTATAGGCAGGTGCTTGTTTACACTTCCACCTCACTTTGGGTAGGAGTTCTGGCCACTGGCCAGCTGACTATAGTTCCAGGCTGTTTGGGTGAGTTTGCAGGTCTGGGGGCAGGCTACGCTGCTGCTGATAAACTCCGAGTAGTAATGAAACAGTCAGAATTGCTGGGATTAAGAGTAGATAGGCCCTGAGACAGAGAAGCAACTGTAAGTGGGCTGTTCCCTGACTTTGTCCAACAATTACTTAATGCAGTCTTACTCAACTGCTGTCCTTGGCAGCCTACCCCACTTTTTTGCTGGTTTTCCACAACAGGAGTAATTCCTGGAGCAGGGAGCAGAGTCCAGCACTCACCACTCTCCCATCACCACTTCAGCCGCCAGGCTGCACAGCGAGGCCATCAGCAGCAGTCACTCCTACGCTGTGGCGTAGATCACCTGTGGTGCCAGAGCTGTAGCCCAGAGATACCACTGTCAGCCTCTCATTATGAAAGCAGGTATTTGTGCATAATCTTTGTAAAGAAAAAGTTACCACAGTATAATATTCTGATTGTTTTCTTAGGAAGAGTGATTACAGTGCCTGAACAATGCAGCCCTTACTTGGGCAAAGTGCTTGTTAAATTTAATGGGTTACTTTACATTGGTATTTGCAGAGGATGCAAAAAATTCTCAGCGAGGCTGAGCTTACTAGCACTAGCCCGGTCTAAAATAAGAGGGTTTAGCCTTCTGGCACTATCGGTAAGGGGCAAACCCATGCAGCCGTTGTGCCTCTCTGTCCCAGCAGTCCAATGACTTATCCACCACTGCCTCACTTAGTTCCTGCCCTGTAGCAGATGGTAGCTGGAATTTATCATGAGTTAGCATATGTGAAGCAGTGTTTGCCTCCAGCAATTACAGGTAGAGTTTTACAAAGTTTTGTGAGTCTGGCAGTTTCTGGCTTGTCCTGGTTTCAGCTGGGATAGAGTTAATTTTCTTCGTAGTAGCCAGTATGGGGCTGTGTTTTGGATTTTTGCTGGAAACAGTGGTGATAATGCAGAGATGTTTTAGTTGTTGCTCAGTAGCGCTTACACCAGCCAAGGGCTGTTTCAGCTCCCCGTGCTGTGCCGGGGGCACGGGAAGCTGGGAGGGGACACAGCCGGGACAGCTGACCCCAACTGACCCAAGGGATGTCCCACACCGTATGGTGTCATGCTCGGTGTATAAAGCTGGGGGAAGAAGAAGGAAGGGGGGGACATTGGGAGTGATGGCGTTTGTCTTCCCAAGTAACTGTTACGTGTGATGGAGCCCTGCTTTCCTGGAGATGGCTGAACACCTGCCTGCCCGTGGGGAGCAGGGAATGAATGCCTTGTTTTGCTTTGCTTGCGTGCGCGGCTCTTTCTTTCCCTATTAAACTGTCTTTATCTCAACCCATGAGCTTCCTCACTTTTACTCTTCTGATTCTCTCCCCCATCCCACCAGGGGGGAGTGAGCGAGCGGCTGCGTGGGGCTTGGATGCTGACTGGGTCTAAATCACAACATGGCTTTATTCCAGATGTTTATGGCTATCTGATCTGAATAGATCCAATGTGCATTCCCCGCTTCATTTTCCTGTTGTTTCACATTAGAACCTTCCTCTTTGGCAGCATGTCATGGAAACCTTCTCCTGAAGAGAGGCAGGGATGTAAGGGGCAGAAGAGACCCTCAACAGAATAATAAAAAGGAGGCGGGGGAACATATTTCTGGTGCCTTTAAAATAAATGCTGTAATATGTTGATGAGGAAACATTTGCTTTCAAATAAACAACTTCCTCAACAGTAAAACTAGTGCTTTTAAGCATGGAAAGCTGAGATGGAGGCTTAGATGAGAGGAACATTATTTGCTGCAAATAGTTCATCATAGCTGTATCTGTGAGCCTAAACCTTCGTAGGTGCTGTTATGAGAATGCAAAATGTATTCTTCTGCATCAAAAGGGCAGTGATGGTGTGTAGCTTTTGCTTACCTGTTTTTGTGGACAGGTATATTTTTGGGAAGGTACTTGCACCCCTCTAATTGCAAGGATCCCCAAACCAGCATTGGCTGTGTTTTGCACTCACCTGGTGAGGAATCTGTGCAGAGGCAGTGACAGCAGCTGGCTGTGAGGCTGTGAGCATGACTCTGTCATGAGCCATGTAAGGTTCTGACAACCGTGAGGTCATCAGCTCAGAGCTTCCAACTGCAGTGATGTCCATGCATGTGGCTGCACACAAATGCTGCCTGAACAGCTGTAGAAGAGGCTTCCACATATGCCATGGCTAGCAGCTGAACCACCCACAGAAAAACAAAGCACCCAATTTAGTGGTTTGCCATGCCCACCTGTCAGCAGATGTCCATCAAGGGCCTTATACGACGTTTCTTTCCCATACCCTGACCACCATGTGACCGTGGGGCTGCATTGCCCTGTTGTGTGGCTGGATGGTCACCTGAGTGACAAGGGAAACCCACCTTTTGGTCTCGGGGAGAGTGTCCATGTGAGCATGGTGCTTGGAAAAAGCCCTGGAGAAAAAGAGCCTTGGAGGGCAGCTTGCAGGTAGATGAATGATCTTAGCAGCTTGGGCCCAGCCTCTGGCCTAAAGGTCTGACAAGAGATCAGTGTCTTAAAGATAATTAGCTAAACAAATTGCCTGGCACAAATAATGCTTTTACTCATGTATCTCCCAAGAAACATGTTTACTGCATTTATATTACACACTGACATAACAGACACTGAGAAGTGTAGGTGTTTTAATTTCAAAGACACTCTCACTGCTCAAGCAGTACTGGGGTGGAGGGAGGCTGCCCTCATACCAGGGGTACAATATGAAAAACCAGCTTGCCAGGCGGCACCAGGGATCTTCACCTCGTGTCACGTCCGTGTGGGCAACCCAGCGTGCTGCCCTTAGTCCCAAGGCATCCTGCTGCCCCTCCACAGCCAGTGCTGCTGTTTGTCACAAGCTGCTTGGGTGCCTTCAGAAGGGCAGATCCCTGCTCCTCCTTTTCCTGTGTCTTTAGGCATACATAGCACATAATCTATTACTTTTATAACAGTGTGACCGTTACTTAGGAATACTGTTGTACACCTGATAAAAGCGAGCCAGGAGGAGTTATTCTGCATGTTATTCTACATGCTAAGAAGTGCTGTTGGAGCGCAGCATGTCTCACAGCATGCGTCAGGAGGCACACGGCAGAGGTGACAACTGGTGTGTGTGTCACCTTCGTGCTGGAGCGGCTCAGGATGCTGACGGGCCAGGTGCCCAGCATCCATCTCCTCGGGTGGTGCTGGGGCTGTCCAAAGCCAGTCAGTGAGGGATCTCCTCAAGTCACCATAAAAAAGCCATGGCTGACTCCTAAATAAATACCACATCGGATAAAATGCGCAGATGGACACTTTGGGTACTTCTCTTGGTTTATATTTTAAACATAGAAACATTTTGTGGCAAAACTAGTCTGTGGCTACCTAGAGCCAGCACACCTACATTCATGTTGCCTGCCTAGATGCATGATAGAAGGAAATTTTTTTGGGCACTAGGCAGCAACAGCAGGAGCAAGACGCACACAGGGGCAGGAGAAAGCAGACTGCAGCCACGTTAGCTTCATATGCTACAGGAGTTCAAGCACGGCTGCATAAAACAGAGACAGAAAGAAAATGAGCCTGGGGTAGGGCAATGTCTCAAAAATGCTCTGGGAATGATGTCTGGTTTGTAATCTACATCAAGATTTGGAGAAACGTTGCCAGCGGTTCACAGCTGACTGCCTATTTAGATATTATTTTTAAGAGGCAAAAATAGCCATTTATTATGATTGTACAGGACAGACCCCTCTGAGACACCAGGAGTCAGTCAATGTTGATGGCTGAACAAAAGAGTTCCCAACATGCCTTCACTTACCTGCTGGCTCATGCGGAGTGCTGTTCATCAGGCCGTGATGTATGTGAGCTTGTTGGGAAGCCATGGGGAGATCTGAAACGAGAAGGGACCCCTCTGCAATTCTCACCGGGCAACGCCTATTGCAGTACACTAGTGTCTTGGACTTGGATGCACATTGTCACGACTGCTGAACTTTCAGCTGCTTTTGCCCTTGTACACAGGTACTTCATCACCAGTAATTGATTTGACTTCCAATGACCTTTAGGAACTTTTGAGTTCAGCTTTTCTCTGTCTTTAATAGGAGCTGATTTTTCCTACTACTCCTTTAAAGCTCTGAAGCGTTAAAGCCAGCTGAGTGCCATCTCTCACGGCACTGGCTGTAGTCTGATAAAAGTGCTGTATCTTCTTGGAGTGTAATGCCCCTGTTACCTAGGTGGATCGCTACTAGCTGGAAAAGGCAGTAATTGATTTTTTGTAGCCAGTCAGGATGTAGCTGTGTCTCTCTTTATACCTTTCAAACCTGGCAGTGACACCAACAGTCACCAGTGACACTGATAGTTTTATATAATTTATAACATAGAAAATCAGCGGAGCATACTGCCATATGATAAATGCTTTCTCCTAACAAGATAAACTGCTCACATGAGAGTATCGGCAGAATACCATGCACCGTGCTGGTATGGATATGAAGCGTCCTGCCTGTTCTACAGCAGTTGGCCGCTGTAGTGTGAGCAATGCTCCGCAGGCTGTGCTCATCTCTTAGCAAGCACCGCTGAGTGGCAAAACTGTTACCAGGTGTTCTCAATTGAGTTAATAACATCCGTGCTTTTTGTCTGGTCTAGCGTGCTGTGTACCCTCAGTGACAAACTTGCACTTCTTAAACCGCAAAAGGTGATTTAAATGAGATCTAACTGAGCTGTTGATGTCACTACAGATAGTCTGTTTTCTGTCCGTCTGCCATCATCCATTTTCATCATTACCAGCATCAGGAGTTTCACTTGGGCCACTGATTGTACAAACGTTACTTGCTTTGTAATCTTGGACTGCAAAGGTGTTAACTATCATCATAAAATTCAGCAGCAAGGAGGGCCTGGGAAAACACGCTTTTTCTACAGCAGGGCTAGAGGGGGAAAGGACACTTTTGATCTCTCTTTAAATCACCATTTTGGGTGCAGGCATAGTTCCCTCTCAGCCTAGCCCTCAGTGGGACAAGCAGCAGGTGAGTTTGGAAGTCAGCAGTCTTCTCGGCAGCTTGTGATGGGAATAGCCCATCAGGCCAGTAGTGAAAGAGAGCTTCCTTCCTCTTTCTTTCTTGCTTTCTTTGAGGTAGTTTCTCAACAGAGGGTAAGGGTGCCTGCATGAGATATACATAGTAACGTCAGAGTTATTTTAAGAAATGGTTAAAGGTCCTGGAGGGGCGTTGGTGATGTGGTGCTTTGCTGTAGCCAGGATTTCTTCTTGCTCTGAAAAATTCTCCTTGAAGTCTGTTTGGAAAGAACTTAACTCAGTGTCCCAGCACTCACAAACTCGAGTTGTTCAATGAGAAAGAAAAAGCTCTCTGTTGCCTAAAGATGAAAATTAGACTGAAATATGTAAATGCTATCAAAAAAGAGAAGTTCTCTTCTGATTCCCATCTATGTTACACCAGAGCGTGGAGCCTTTTCCGTGTAGACAAATAAATGGTGGGCAGGGGTATCCATTCCATTTTACGTTTATTATGAAAGTGATTTTAACAAAAGTTTTATTACATGCTTCATTTTGAGCTTTGACATAGAAATCAAAGCTATTAATATACAGAGGCAAAAGGAAATGTATTTTCTTATAAGGTACATTTACAACAACATTTTCTACTACAAATCTGACAGCATTGTTAAAATATTGGTAAAGCTTAGACCACTGTATTTTCTTTTCTAAGTATCAAATTTTGTACAGTTATTCACTATCTTTGCTCTAAACTATCATGGTACATTTCATATGGAAATAGCTGTTTGTACATAATTTACATTGATAATAAAGCTTAGAAGTCCCAGCAGCATCTACAAGGGTTTAGGTCAAAATGTCACTCCTGCCCAGTGATTTACACAGAGCAAATTGGTACAGAAACCAATACTACACTTCAGGTGTTTTCTCCCAAAATCTAGTCTACCAGAAATTCCTGCTCAACAGGTGATGGACACGATCATGGTGAACTTTATGCCGGTGAAACTGCCACTGACCTCAGTGGCAGTTTTCCCTAAAAAAGGCTCTATGATCCGATCCGAGGTTTTATCACTTCCACTGCTACCCAGGGGCACAGAGGTACCATGCCTTTCCTTCTCTTTATACTATATTTGGGCATAATCATTTGAATACCCTCTTATTTCTGAGTTTTGTGTTGTTTCTTATCCAAACAACAGAAGAAGAACTAGCACTAACTTTCAAATACGTACTCTTTATAAGTTATGAAGATGGTAAGCACTTCAGAATGACACTTGAGGGTCAATTCTATGAAAATTAGCAGGTGAAATTGCCCCAGAAAACTCTTCCTGTGATGCCAGTGTGACTGCAGAAATAACAGGAGCCGTAATCTGGAAGGACGAATCTGACTACTGACCACATCCACCCCAGTCTCCTAAAGTACCTTTTTAATCATCGTGTTGAGTATCTGCTGCTGTCAATGCAAATTAACGGCCTTTCTAAGGTATAAAACATAGAAAACAATATTTACAAAATAATTTTAATTAAAAAAGTAACAAAAACAAACTCTAAAAAAAAGGTATTTTCACAATCATTAAAATAAAGTTTAATTAAGCAAAGCCACTTCTTTTTCTAGATACTGAGAAATTCGGCTAAAATTGAATTGCAATTGTCTGTATATCTTTAAACTTGTTACCTCCGCTTTCTGAATACAGATGGTTTAAATTATTACATCTAAAGGTACTTCTGTACATTTTACTCTTGTATATTACATATTAATTTTATAGATTAAAAGCTTAGTGATGAAACAGAATAAATAAATGAAGTAACAAACTGGAATTGTATATATTCAGATACTTAGATAACAGTTTTTTGACATTAAGAGTCTTTTTTCCCAGTCTGTTCCTATTCAGCTGAAAAATGTTACAATAAAACATGAGATGTCTCCCTGAATCCAAGTCTCACACTGAGGAATAAGTTCGTATTACCTTACAGAAATTTTCCTTCTTCTGTAAATTCTTATGGGAGACAAAAGCCTTTTTCTCCCCCAAGTGCTTACAACAACAGTCTCTCATCCTAGACAACTATTTCATTAAAGTCTCAAGGTATTGAGAGCCTACAGAACTTCTCCAGTTGCTTCCATTCCTGCCAATCAGTGGTTTTAAACTATGAAAAAAATGCAACTACTTGATCTCATGACAGAGGTGCAAGCGGCTGCGCGTGTTGCTCATTCCCTTCACTAGAAGAGGGAAAATCCAGACCCCTGAGGTGGCTGAGAAATTTGCCGCTGGATTCAGTTGTTGAAGGTTTCACTCCAGCTTCTTTTTTAAGAGCGCTCAAAAGTATTTAGAGTCCAGACGTAGGAACTGTCACAGAGCAGTGAGGTTTTGCTGGCAAAGACCCGTCAGCAGTTCCTGTATAATAATCATACCACTACTCTTGCCTCTGCTGGTCATAACTTGTTATCCGCAAGACTAAAACTGGGTTGTTTATAGGTAAGACTGACCTGAGAAATGTGAATCTGTTGGGCATGCTAACAAAGGGGCACGGGCTGGGGTTTGACTTTCCTCTTTGAATGTTTACTGCATGTAAGCACGTCTCCTGTTCATGTGGCATCATACTTGCCTTCTGCTTACAGACAGGACTACAGGTGAGCTGTGCTCTTTCAAAACCAGCTGACAGCTCAGAATATGGACTTTCTGAACACTTTGCGACCAAGCCTGTTTTAATTTAAGCTAGTCTAAAACTAAACTAACCTTAAACTAAACTAAACTAAACCTAGCTTACTAGGTAAGCTAGTTTTAAGTAAGCTTACTTTCTTTTAAGTAAGCTTACCCTAGCATGAAGCTGATGTGTAGGAGAGATCAGAGAGATCTTTAGTAGTTGTAACACACTGTGATTTAACTTTATTCTATGGGGAAGGCACAATGAGGAAATAAATTTCTTTTTAAAAGTTGGTCTGTGCGTAAAAATCTGATGTGTGATAGAGGAAGGCAGGCAGGGAAAGAAAATGGGCTGAAAGAAGACTTCAGCGGCTTTGAATCCGGTTTCGGCAGAATAAATCTTGCTATTGTGGGCAAGATGCGGGTGGCAATCTATTGAACACCGAATCCTGACGCTTCCTGCACTCAGACGACACACCTAGGCACCTTGCCCACAGCAACTGCTAATGAGCACTTTCACCCCAGGACTTGGGGCTCGATTAGCAACTTCTGATTGTTGCAGTCGCCTGGACGGCAGCAGGGATGCAGGTGGTGATTTGGTGGCACACAAGAATGTTTAGGGATGATCCACCACCACCTTACTAAAAATAAGTGCAGTATTTAAAGCAGGAGGAGAGGCTAAAAATGGTACGTGCTACAGGGGCAGCTTTTAATCATACAGGCATTTGCAAATTGAAAATGAAAAGCTCAGTTTGTGACGTTGAATTGGGCAATCACAAATGGACGCTTCTTCAGCCTTCCTGAAATAACACATCAACATGTTGTTGCACCTGTCCTGCGTACGACATGTGATTCTGTATGAACAGACACAGGGCTGCGCTTACTGAATATGTTTAAATGCAGTATTTCATGTTTAGGGTAAGAGCCAAAATTTTATATTCTGCGATGTACTGATTCATTGCGTGAAGCTGGTTTTCTTAAAGGCGGCCATATTTCTCCTTATATAGTTTTTGATTCTCAAATGTGGCTAGGTCTTCTCCATAGAAGAAGACATTCATCGTTGTTGTACTGTTATTGTATGGTAGCAAGATGTTCTCTGACTTCTGAAAATGAAGACATCCTACACCTACATTAACAAATGAAGAGCTGAGCTCACCTTCTAATTGGTGACCGCCAGTTTCTGTAACTATAAACCTAGTACGAAAGTCAAAGCATTTTTAACTTTTGGAGCTGATGTAAGAATTCTGTGCTGTTGTACAAATCAGCTGAAATGGGTTCAGACAGTCCTGTGTACCACTTTTCATTACTCATTTCATTAGAAATTTGCACATACAAGGGCATTTCTGTGCAGAGCTGAAAACATTCAAACCTGACTCATTTTCTAAATACATCACACACAAAACCCCTATATATTCAGAAACATTTCACTGTATACCTCTGAAGGCCAAATTATTATCTTTCTTTCATTGTTCTACGCAACGCAAAGTCTGCGTTTGCCACCGAAGTCCCTGAGCGCCCTGTCCTGACTGTGGAGGCTGTGCCCTGACATGGCTCTGGGGAATATGAGCTAGCACACACTCTCAGGTTGTCTGTCAGGATGAGCTACACAAAACCCTGGTTTTGTCTGATGTGGTTTTAAGTCAGGGCGAGTCGTACCAGAAGTAAATGCAGCTAGTCCCTCCTGTATTCACCTCTCGCAGCTCTACCAAGGCCCCGCTAACAGTGGCCACAACGGGGACACGTCCCTCTCGTAGTCACTACCTGGCACTGTATTCCCCATGTAGCTAAGAACCTGCAAAATGTTACGGTGCTGGCAGTGGTTTCTGGACTTGTGAGGCAATTACTTTCAGCCCTGTGCTAGAGAGGAAGTTTGTCCTGCTTGGCACCAGAGTCGTACCGTGGTATTATGCCCAAATGTGTGGGTTGTTAAGCAACAATTTTAGCAAGGATATTACTAAACTCATTGCATAGCATCAGGTTCCAAAGTTTGCTTACTAAAGTTTGAAATACTAAAGATTGCTGTAAATTGTTCAGCAAATGAGGAAGTTATTTTTCTCCAGATCTTTCATATCTTTTCCGTCATATCTGTCAGGAGGATGGCTGCAATCCTGACTCATTCTAATAATTCTGAATAACCTATCAGACTTTGGAATGCTGTTCGGCTGAAGTAGTTTTTTAGCTATACACTTATACATAGTTGAGTACCTAAAAAGATTTTTGCTTTTTTAAGATTTAATTTTTTTCTACAAATAACTCCAGTTAGGGAAAAAAATACATGTAACTTTTTTTTTGTTCCAGGCATGCACCGAATCTAGGACTGATCAGATGTTCTCCTTCGAATGTCCACCTTTAGTTATCCATAGTGAATATTTAATAAAAGTAGTTTCAACAACCTCACAAAAAGTTAGGTTTAACAGCCTTTANGTTAGGTTTAACATCCTTTAAAAAAGGACTTCTATGGAGATGTTACATTTTGAAATGAGGGTTAATATATAAATATATATATATTGAAGAGAAAGCTTGTCAAAGACCTAAGATCCATGAATGAAGAAACTGAGTTGTTAGACTCTACGTTAAAACTGTCCGGGCATAGAAAGAAAAAAATTATGCTCTTCAGTAGAAAAGGAAATGTGGCAAGCAAGATTACAAGATGGCCAGGTAGAAAAACTCAACAGAATACTTAAGGTGTCTCTTAGAAATGGAATATTCAATCACTTGTAGCCAACAGAAAACAACTTTGTAAATTTAAAGAT
>VZTV01099027.1:17857-30199 GCA_013400875.1 Anhinga rufa
TATGCTAAACTACAGGGTAGATATGCCAAAAAAAAAAAAAAAGCAGTGAAGCAAACCTGCATGTTAGTCTTTTTCTGAAAGGATGTTGGCGTGATAGTTAATTTCTCCACGTAATAAACTTGTAGGTTCAAAAGGCAAAATTATATACAAGAGGAAGGAACTTAAAGATAAAGAGGCTGAAATACTAATAAAAATAGCTACTCTCTCATTGAAATTAGCTCCTGTGCCAGGAAACAGCACGAAACACAGGATTTATTATCATCTTAAGCCACCAGTACCTGTCACTCTGTGAGGAAGGCCTGACCATGAGGCTCTCTTGGAGACCGTGCAGTCCCTGTGGTTGACAGGCACTGCGGTTGCAAATTGGTGATAAAAGGGAGCACCGGGTCTCTGAAGACTGCAGGGCCTGCCCTCCAACTCATCTGCAAAACTGTGTCCTGTTCAACCCCTTGCACCCCTCAGAGCCTGGGCCTGTGACACAGGTACGTTCCCAGCATTTTAGAGACGGCAGATCCAACACAAATTCCTCCCTAGCGAGCTCCTGTCATGTGTCGTCCTCAGGGGTAACTCTGCCGGTCTGCATGTGAGGGGTGCCCAAGGAAGAAGCAATAGCTGACCCTTTACTGGACAGCAGTTGCATCTTAACTGATGTTATTTTTCCTGGAGTAATGTATGCTGAAAGAGATTGTCCCAGAGTAAACCATTATCCAGTATTATAAAACTCCAAAAGGCTTCAGTTTGGTGTTAACCCAAGTGACAAGCACTTGGAGAAGTCATTTAATCATCTAAGCAAAGTTACAAATAGATATGAGTAAATAGGGTGTGTGGGAGTAAAGATTTAAGCATGAATAATATTTACAGTAACTAAAGATAACATTACTAATGTACCCACAAATAGAAGTATATATTTATATATTTATATATTGTACTTAATTAGATGCTCTAGTAACGGAAAGAAAACCGAGACTACTACTGTTGTTGTTCATTTCTCACCTATCCTATTGTAAATGCCTTCAAAGGGACCAACAGGGGTACGGAAATCCAGAGCTAAATCTGTTTCAGTGAAGTAATTAACAGTGGCAAACCGCTGTCTGAAGAAGTTTAGAAGAGGACAGATAAAAACATTAGGACATTAGGGCATGGGACTCAATCTTACATAATTCATAAAACAAAATTATACATCTGTTGGGGTTTTTTTCTTCTTTTTTTCCTTTTTGATTTCTACTTGGACAGAGGTTCCACGAAGCCACAAATGAGAAATGACAAAATTTAGATTGTTTTGCTTTCTTCTAAAGAATCAAATATAAACTTCAAGTGCAATTCAAAATCCAAATATTATTTATACTACATACTTCTTTCTACAACAGAACTTATCTGCAGGTAGTTTAATCAGATTTGAACAGATTCCATCTTTGCTTTGATGAAAGTTATTGATGAAAAATAAAAAGCTAGAAAGAATATTTTCTACGTAATGTAATTTCAGATGGAAAGAGAGGATACACTAGTGCAGACACAAATTTGGATCTCCAACTAGATGCACTCAGGGATGCACAATTTTTTTGTAGTAAAAAACCCATTCAGAACATTGGCTTTTAACGATTATAAAATATTATAGGTATTCTTCAATATACAATTGAAAACAAAGACTGCAAAAAAGAGCCTTCAAATTAGCAAATGTTTCTACTATGGAGGAAAGACAATATTTGACAGGAATGCAAAGTAACCCAAAATTGAATACCACTAGGCTATTTGTATGGTCGTAGAAATCTGGAAACTTTTGATCGCAGTAGCTTTATAAATGATCTTGGAAACATCTCTTTTGACTCTTGCGCTGTGTACTTGAAATAGTTTTGTGGGTGTGCCAGGACATCAAAGAGAGCTTTAATCAGTTTCTTGTCCTATGGGAGACAACATATGTATTAGATAAAAATGGAGTTTGGATTTAGTGTCTGCACAGCTTTCAAAATAAATGAACAACAATCAGGGGTATTTTTGCAACACTTGATTCTTGGGTAAAACAGGGTAAGGAAACTACTCCATGTTGCTGTGGAGATTGGTACTGATGACTCTTTCTACTGTGCCGGACGGTTTTTTGCAGTTAGCGTTCCTGGAAGGTCCTGAACTGAGAGGGCAGCGGCTGGGTTAACCACAAATCGGCTGCAGAAGTTAGCCATTAGAATTGCAAACTGCCTCTGACTGCCCTTCCAGCCTGTTTCACGCTGCTGTCCACGGCCATCCCTCCACGAACAAGAGAGAAGGCTAGTCTTCAGCGATGCTGAGCTCTAAGGACTTTCTCCTGCACCTTGGTAAAGCCTCGATTCAGAGCCTCAACTGAGCCTGTGCCTGCCTGACTGTATACACCAGAGTTGGGACCTGAGCGACCTCAAAGCTCTAGTGAGAGCATACTGGCAGGGCTGGGCAGTGCTGGCCCAGGGAGCTGGCTGTTAACCAGCTCCTGTCCTTCCAAGCTGTACATTTACATGGCTGAATTTTGCCTTCTGAAGAGCCTTTTTTCAGTTTAAATTAGTTAGTTGTTCTAGGTGGCAGCCCAGCAGCCTTCCTCCACAATTCTCTCCAATGTTTTGCTTGTGCCTTTAGAAAACCATTTCATGGACAGCTTACAATGCCACATTATGGTTATGTCTTGTTGAGGCAGGACAGCGATTTAGGTAAATACATTTTTTAATGCACAGGAAATTCTGACTTAATGACTCATTTAAACACATGCCAGACTGAGGCTGAAGAAGGCTCTTCAAACAATAGGTTCTTCATTTTCGGTTGACTAATTTTTCTCACATCCAATCATGTTGGCATACATTTAATTTAGTTCCTGATTCAGCAAAGGAGGTATGCACATGCTCAGCCCAGCTGAGCTGCTGATTTTGTGCTGCTCCAAATACCAGCATAAACCTCAGAAGACAGAGAATTTAATGTGGGATCACACCTGAGGTTTAAATCTTATGACCCTATCAGGGTAATGAGAACTATCTTGGGAAAATATTTCCTAAAAGGAATTTTTGGTTAGCCTCTGATAAAGCAGAATTTTCTTACCTTTAGAATTTCTTGATGATTTTCTGATGCATATAATCGTCCATCTCGAACAATGTCTTCTATTAGTTGTTGGTAATCCTCTGCAAAATAAAGATCAGTTGAGTGACTGTGACATCCTTTGGGAGGATAATAGCCAGACATTAGCTAAACCTCCTCTTCAAGTCAGAACCGAGAAATTTAGTATCCAGTTAATTATTCAGTGTCTCTCAAGCTGCTGTAGTCTAATCTAATCACATTAAAATTCTGTACTGCTTTAGAACAGTAATTTTGAATTATCCATATAAATACTAACTTAGCCCCAGAAGACTACTCCCTCCAGATAATAATGCTTTATTATCTGCATTCTAGAGATGAAGAAACAGGACCAGGGATATGAAAGAGCTGTCGAAGTTTATACGTGAAGTCAGCGCCACAGTCAGGAACAGATCCTCGTTTTCTGCCCTGAGAGCAGCTCTCATTTTGATTCCCGAATGACCAGCTTAACAGAGATTTTCTCATCATTCACCAAATTGCACTGGTGTTTAGAAAAAAGATGGACTAACAGCTGCTAAAGGTATCACAGGAAAGTGTGTTTTGTTAAAACAGAAATCATCCTGAAGTCCAAAATACACAGTTTAATGCATAATTTAAATGACAAGCCAGATTGTTTTAAAATGTAGATTTATGAAAGTGGTTACTGAAAGGATATTTCTTTTTGCATCATTGTTTTTCTCTGTTGGACTTATGATTTTATATTATTAAATTATAATTTTCAAAATTGCGTGGGTTACCAGTAGGACTTGATGAAGGGGCTTCCTAAGATGCACAGCAATTGATGGTATTCTCATGATGCATATGACAAATGCCAATTAAAAGGAGTCTCATTGGATTCAGTGGGATAAGGATTAAGTTTAAAGAATTCTGTGTAACTTGCTGTCCATCCTTAAAGTATTAGCAAAAGTAATAAAAATAAAACTAGGTATTATTTCAAAGTCTTTGCAACTGGTTTTAAAGTAATTCACTGGATTAAACATGAATTATATCAAGTTCTTCCTCATTCTTCTCTCCCTGTAATTAGTGCAAGAAAGATTCTAAAGGATAATTTTCTGTAATTCAGGTATAACACAAAGATGGAAAACAATCCCGTTCTCACCATCGTAAGTCACATAGGGGACCTGAAATCCTTTGCCGCTGTTTCCTTCATTTGACTTGAACTGAATCCAGAGCTTCCTTGATCTTGAGGTAAATGCAATAGGTCTCTCGTAAGTCTGACATGTTTCATATGTAGTAATTGAAGTAGGAGAAGCTAGAAATAAGGTTAAATAAAGAAATGTTCTGTATAAAATAACTTTTTGCACCCTTCTTGATTTAGAGGTCAGAAATGTCAAATTGACAAGACACTTCTCAGCTGACGTATTCCTGAGAGCAGAAGTTTTTTGTGATAGAAGGCATGTAGTCTTCATCTCTCTGTAAGGAGTAGTAACTTTTTCTACAAAGGTAATGGGAACCCCTTTGTCCCACAGCAAGAAGCTTAAGTAGACAGCGAGGTGCCAGAGATAATTTTTGACATTTATAACATTGCTACCAATATTACTTATTTTGTATACTACTCTAGCATTGAATTCCAGGGTTCCCATATGCTGGCCCCAGACAGGTAAGAACAAGTCAGCTGTACAGCAAGCTGACCCTGAGCCAGCACTGTGCCCCTGTGGCCAAGAAGGGCAGCGGTGTCCTGGGCTGTATTAAAAGGAGTGTGGCCAGCAGGGCGAGGGAGGCCATCCTGCCCCTCTGCTCTGCCCCGGGGAGGCCGCAGCTGGAGTGCTGTGTCCAGTTCTGGGCCCCCCAGTTCAAGAAGGACAGGGAGCTGCTGGAGCAAGTCCAGAGGAGAGCCACAAGGATGCTCAGGGGACTGGAGCATCTCCCTGATGAGGAAAGGCTGAGAGACCTGGGTTTGTTCAGCCTGGAGAAGAGAAGACTGACAGGGGATCTCATCAATACCTATAAATATCTGAAGGGTGGGTGTCAGGAGGATGGGACTGGACTCTTCTCAGTGGTGCCCGATGACAGGACAAGGGGCAACGGGCACAAGTTGGAACACAGGAGGTTCCACTTAAATATGAGGAAAAACTCCTTTGCTGTGCGGGTGCCAGAGCAGCGGCCCAGGCTGCCCAGAGAGGCTGTGGAGTCTCCTTCCCTGGAGCCATTCACACCCCACCTGGACGCGGTCCTGTGCCCCCTGCTCTAGGTGTGCCTGCTCACGCAGGGGGGTTGGGCAATGTGATCTCCAGAGGTCCTTTCCAACCTCTACCGTTCTGTGAGTCTATGATACTGTGTACCCCAGGCAGATGCGGTAACCAGCTCCTTACATGCCCAGTTTGGGGAGTTCTTTGATAGCAATACACCACTTATGAGAATGCGATAGCTTGGTGTAGTGATCCTGACCAAAAGACCATTGCACTCGAGGAGTTAGCGATCCACAGAACAGTTAACCTGGGTATGGCCAAGCCTGTGCTGTGCTGCGTGTCCAGCATGGCCTCAGGCCTGTGTCGTGCTGCACAAACCCCATGGCTGCAGGACAACCTCAGCCAGCTCGTTGTAACGAGAGGAACTTGCAGGCAGCTCCCACTTGGTACCCGTGATTATGCTACTGCGTGGCCTTGCCTTCATCTAAAAGTGCAGCAATAAGTGCTTATGAGAACATTGTTTCTGTCTGACAGCAGAAATGATAGAGTTGTTTCCTTGTAAGAAAATCCTATAACAGCTTGAATGACTGAAGGAACAAAATCTCTTCTACGGACAGTGTCTGCCCAGTCGGCCTCTTGTGGATCAGAGGCCTATTCAATGCTACACCGCTGATCGTTCCCACCGTCTAAAGGGATGTAAGGTTATCGGTACTATTCTCTCCCTATAATGATAGCTCTAATAAACAGCATTTTAAATGATACCTTACAAAGCATCAGTGCCTTTCTAACTGGGATCATAATGGGCCAGCACCTCCCAGTGCAAAACACCTGGTTGCAGGTTTGAAAAGCAAATATCATTTATCTATACTGAAACAGAGCTAATAGCTGGGAGCCAGAAAGAGCCCCATTTGCCCCTAAGTAACAGATGGAGGGTGCAGGGTGTCTTCAAATCATTACGAATGTATTGTGAGGCTCCTGTAAGTTGAAATGAATTTCAAACAAAAGGAAAAAATAGCTTCTTACCTAGTTCAAAAAACCCTACTCTGTAGCCACAGGGTAATTAGGGAAAATAACAAGTGTAACCTAAAATCTGAACTTGCTAGGGCTGGTTCAACTTCCACCAGTGTTAGTAAAAAGAGGCCTTTTGAATTGAATGGGATTTGGATGCTTTAAGTGCAAAAAAGTGGATCTTACTGTAACTCTGCTACTGCCACCAGTTTTTCCACAGTAACAGTAGCAGCTGACCGTACATGAACTGCAGTAAATATTCGTAAGATCTACTCTTCTGATGCCAACATACAGTGATCACAATCACAGCTCCGAAAAACTGCCCTCCTTTTCCAGTGTTGTTGTTTTGGTACTGTTATCGGTACTGAAGTGTAAGCCATACTTTTCCCTGATGTGCCTGGCTTTACTCACAGTTGGAACCACAGTTTGGGATTAGAAGGACAACTGATTTGTTTTGCTACAGTAAGTGCTTTGCTTTTAAAAAATTGATCTGGACAGATATAATTTCCTTCCATCTATAGTGAGCAGGTTTCTTCTTCTGATATACAGAGATGTCAACACAAGCCCTCAAGGATAAAAGTGGTGAAAATAGTTTTAGCAAATAAAGTGTTTTAGCAAGTAAAATACACTTTTAAACAAAGCTCCATATAAACAATTGCTTTTCAGGTTTGGTTCTCCTTGGAGATTTAGCAACGATCACCAGAAGCTGGATTCTCCACAGGACTGAAGAAGGAGTGCATGTCATCGGTGTCTTAACTTCAGAAGTTGTTGAATTAACTTCGTCATCAAAGACACAACGCACCCCCTATTCCACATAAAATTGGGAAAACTTTGGGTTTCCTGAGGCTGTTGGGTACACAGGTTTAGCAATAACTGCAGCATATATATACTTGCAAAGGCTAAGTGAGAGCACAATTTGTACGGATGACAGGAGATAGCTCTCCCAATATAATTTAGCATAGCTTTGATGACTTCTAGAGTGGCAGTGGTTTATCCCACGTGATAATTGGGCCAGGGAAAAGCCCATTAACTGCTTTCATTCATTCAGCCAAGACACTTGAATAATTAATATCACTCTGTTAATTGTTATTGGTATAGTGTTCTGTTTTAGCTGGTTCATTCTACAATCCTTTTAGGAACACCAGAGAGATGAAGACAGTCGTCCCTTCAATTTGAACTTTCCACTCGGTCAGTTTGCAATAAATTTTTATATAACCCATGTCTGGCAACTTACCACTTTTTCTCATTACTAAAACATCACCACATTCATCTTCAATTGGGAGAAATATCTCAGGTACTACGATGAGTATTCTCCTCTTTGGGGGTGGATTTATATTCCAAATGCATTCAACATTGGCTGGGTAGTCTCCAGGATAGTTGGGCGATTCAATGTAGCCAGTATAATCCCCGAGTTCTCCTCCACAGTGCTGGTCTGTGGGGAAACATAAATTAGCATTTGTGTTAGCTGATTAGCTAATTTGAGGTGTTTTTCTAGATCTGTCAAGAGCAAGTCTAAACTCTTCCTTGTGGCTTTAGAAATGCACACATTCTCCAGCTGCCTCTTTGTTTAGCATGGAAAGCCTTTAAAGGAATACTTGATCTGCAGGGCTGCTCCAACTGATTTGCAAAACCTTAATCTCCGGTGTATAAACTGATTCAACGCTTCATTCAGGCTGCTTTAACATTTGATTAAGAAACGAACACAGCTAAGTAAACATGACCCCATTGTGGAGGTACCCACACAGTGGTTACCACTGAGACCATGCTGCCATGCGGAAAGTATTCTGGTTTAGCTTCGCTTGGGTTTTGACCTGATTTAGCTGAATGAGTGTGATGATCCTAATAGCCAACCTTATCTTGATTCCAGATCTGCCTTGCTTTGTCTTAGATTAAACCAGTTAATAAAGAATCTCCATTGACGGATCAGTTTTACTTTCTGAGTTTTTAAAACTCCCATTGGATTTGCCACAGAAGCCTGATTCAGTAAGTTACTTAAGCTTGATCTCTCCAGGCCTACTCACCCACATAAAACTAGGTATGTGTTTAAGTATTTCACTTAATCCAAGCCTCAAAGATTATGCAAGGTCAGAAATTGGCTTGAAAACATGGAGTATCTAGGTGAAGTGACGAGGATGGTTTTATTTTTTAGGAAAATCATCAAACTTCTTCAAATTCCTTACAAATATCTAATTTACTCAGATTTCATTAGACATGATGAAGGGCTTCAAAGACACATGGCATGTAACCAGAATAAAAACTTACAGTAGACTTGCACATGAATAGTTTTGATGACTTTACCTAATTATTATAGAGACGTTCTCTTAAATTAGCTTGGTAGAGATGAAAAAAATTGCTTGCCTAAAAAAATCAGTCGTTCACAAAAGACAAAATAAAATTGCACTGGAATCCTTGGGGATATTTAAAATGGTAATTGAAGATAGGAGGCCAAGTACTGCAAAAAAGTCTCTGAGAAGATTTCACTGTCATGAGTGGTTACCTGGCAACTGCAGTATGCATGACCAGATCTCGTAGTATTTTATAATTATTTATAAAATGGCAGTTACGCTGATAGAAGATATCCTGCTCTACAGAGACACGGAGGAATACGCATCACTGCAAGACAACTTACAGGACCTGAGAACCCAAAAACTCGGTAGTTAACTCGCAGCTGGCGCTCTGCCAAATTACATTAAAGCTAAAGCTTACGCATCACATGGTACTTTTCCAGTTGTTTTTTTCTCATTGTTTTCCCAATTTTTACTGTTCCCTCTGGCAGTAGATATATGCTGACTAGGAAATACAGAACTGAAGTCCAGCCTGACAGATGGAACCTTCAAGCTGCAGTTCAGATCCAAAGATATGCTTCATCTCACAGCTAACATCAAGGCAACTTACTTTTGCAGTGTGTAACATTAGTGGAGCCATCAAAATCTGTACTTGTGTTCCCAGGGCAGGTGATGCAGTAGTTTTGACCAAATTCAGGCTGGTACGTTCCCACAGGGCATCGGATACATCTGTGTGTTGTGGAGTTGTAGTAATGTCCAGGAGAACAATGAACTGTAAGGTATGAGGTATATTATTTTCAGAAAGTAGCAATCTTCAGTGCAGAGGGAACTTCCCTCTACGCTGGACAGACCTCATGATCCCCGTTCTGCAATATACTTATTAGGCCATAAAAGCAAAAAAGACACTAGCTGCCTGTATTTCCCATTACAAAGGACCTTCTAACTAGAATTATGTTCCAAAGGCTAGAGCTAAACCCTGTCAAACTACACATAGCTCGAACATGAGCTACATATGTCTCTCACAGTATTTAATACAGAGGTTTCCAATGAGTTTGTAATAAATGGAAGCTGATCCATATCTACCTCAACAATAAAAATGCCTTTCACGATAGGAGGAGAGAGGTTTTTGTTAGTGTCTGTTTGCCAGGGCCAGCATGTCATTCCAGTGACTAAACCACAATGCACTGGGGCAGATTCCTTCTTCAGCATTTGTACTGGATGTTGGCATTATGGAACACGCAACATGTTGCACACTTCCAGTTTCTGCCTATTACCATATTTAATGGTAATAATCAATCTTTAACTTCATATAATTTCTGTAGTGTTTAGTTTTTCTGATTTAGTAAATACAAATATATAGGACATGAAGGGTAAAGCATTGTCTAATGCAAGTTTTGTCTTCTTTCTTGCCATGCAGTGGGGCTGATTCACTTACCAGTTGCAGCGCTGATTCTGTACCTGCCTGTGGTAAATTCCAAAGAAAATCATAAAGCCTGTTAAGTCTCTGCAACCTCGGGAGATCATACCTAGTTTACAGATTTCCTGACCATTTAAGTTAATCACACAGCGCATTTCTACATGTGTTTGTTTTGGAGCCTTTCAAAGCCCCTTGACATTGAAGATTACAAACGAAAAGGCAAGCAGCGGGAATGTGAATCGTGGAAAGATTTTTAAATTCACCTTTGGTTTCGCAGTCTTGAAAGGAAACAGCACCTTCGTACTTGGTCACAAGCCCACCGCCACATGGAAAGCAGAGGGTCCTTCCTGGTTCAGGCTGGTATGTACCAAGAGGACAGACTCTACAAGGTTTAAAACCATCTGAAGAATAGTGCCCAGGAGAACATTGCCCTAGAAATTGAAAATGATCATCTGTATTAGTGAGCCGACTTTTCTGGACAAAGTGTAAAACCGGCTAGTAGCTAGCAATGCTTCCTTTAACTTAAACACATGACATCAAGACAGCTGCACATCAAACTCTAATCCTACCTGCTGATTTTGTATTGTTCCTGTAACTGCTTCCTAAAACACCACCAGTAAATACAACTGGTTTCTTAATAAGCTCTTTGCTACCTACATTTCTGTTTGCCTTTTTTTTTTTTTTTTTTAAAAAAGGGCTCTATTAAGATGTTGTTAGAACACTTTGTACTTTCACCAAGTTTTTCTTCTGAGAATTTCAAAGCNTTCAAAGCACTTTTTAGGAAAAAATAAAACTTTGCCCCATACCTATGAAGCAAGTAATTTTTTTTTTTTTTTTTTTTATATCTCCATTTTATAGATATGGAAAGAGTAGATCATGGGAATACCAGACTGAATGGGACAAGTCCAGCACCCTGTCTATGAGAACAGCTGATACCAGCAGCTTTCCAGGTAGCTGTGAAAACTAGTGCTTGTCAGAAGCTCTTCTGCCAGAAAATGGTGATTTGTGTAAAGTAAAGCACTTTATGAATGAGCCTACAGACAGATACAAGGTAATTTAAGAACTTGCTCGCAGGCACTTTCTGATAGGCGTTTGTTTGGCTTGGTTCTTGCTAGCTTGAGTACTTTAGTCCTTGACAACCTACGTGAGAATCAGGATGTCAAGTTTTTCAAGATTATGGCATTAATGCGTATTTTCACACCACCCCAGGCTGGGATACCAGCACTTTGAGATGTTAGGTGTTCCCTGAGGTTGCCTAATCCCAATACTTTGTAATTTAGCTTCCCTGAGAACTGAACAGCAGACAGAAACAACTGGCTTGAAAAACTGAAAGTTTTGAGAGCTCTAGGTGGGGTTGGAGTCTCTGAAAAACCCTGATAGTTGCTGGAAAATGCTGGGGACATCCAGCATCTTGGGTACTTGGCACTTAGGATGAACTGGAGGTCCTGAGCAAAGGAAAAGTTTGAGTTCTGTCCCTACAAAAGTAAAACTCCTATGGACACCTGTGGGACCAGGATCTGTAGGATTTTGTTGTGCCTCCATCCCAGTTGGCTGGAATATGACTGTACAAGCTGGCTGTTTTGACACAGACCTCTGAGAAATATGATGACATTATTAATTTGAAGACAATTCTGCTCTTGTTTTTGTAGCAAAACTGATCCATCTGGTCTGGTCCAACTGGTCATGGGACTTTAACATGAAGATAGTTAATGAACAGTGGATTTGGATCTGGATTTTAGCGTGAAAATTAAGTACTTGTGAAGCATGGCTTACAGACATCCTTTTAAAGAAGCAGTACGGTTGAGTTTTAATACTGCTAAATACCCAATGCTTTCAGCACTAGTATGTCCCAGTCCTTACCTGTATATAAGAATAAGCTAACTCACTCCCTTCTTGCTTTCTGTATTAAAATTGCCAACAGACTCAATTTGCGGTGATTTGCTTGAGAAATGCCTCAAATGACTGGGTTTCCTAATTGGCCTTGTACATACATGGATCACATATAACTTAGGTATCACAGCATCTTACTCAGTTGCAGCTACAACATAGGCACTTAAAATCTCTTACATACTTGTTGTATGTGCCTCACCCGCAGGGGTGAGGACTTCAGTCATAGCTTGTTTGTTACGACACAGGCATCGCTGCTCCAGAAGATATGATGCAAAAATACTATTGATTACAGGTGGTGAGTATGTTTCTAACAAAATCTGTGTTCATTGAAATACACTGTTTCATCACACATGCTGACACATTTTATGGAGACATACTGATTTTGATAAAATCTTTGACAGGGGATTTGTGAAGTCCAAAGCATATTCTCTCTTGCCACTTTCAAAGAGGAAAGAGGAGAGTTGAGCAGGAAAACAGACTGTTGTGATCTCACAACAAACATTTTGAGATAGATCCACTCTGCAAAAAT
>VZTV01099027.1:31473-50665 GCA_013400875.1 Anhinga rufa
TTAAACTTGCCTCCACATTCTGACACGTTCCGGGCGCCTGCTACTCCCTGTCCATCGTTACTTGGGCAAGGCTCACAGGTAAGTTGACCTTCTGTGTCTTGGTATGTTCCTGGTGAGCAAGGAACGCACTGATTATGCTCTCCGCTATAAAAGGTGCCCGTGCTGCAGGTAACTGAGAAAAGAAAAGGGGAATCTACATAAGGACTTTCATTTTGACCACATCATTTGCCTTTATGTCAAACATTTTGAGAAGATGGATCTCTTTGGCCCCAGTATTATAGTGGCAGATGTTTTGCATATGTTAGTCCAGGATCCTCACCTGATGTAAACAGGCGCATCTTTACTGCGGTCTAGGTCAGTTTACATCAGGGCGAGGTCCTTCTGTTGTTTAAGCCATTAAACGGCATTGTACTGCACTGAAGCATTTATCAGACATGTGCTGTTAATAAAGCTGATGCAGTCTTAAAACAGTATATTGCAGTTTAATTAAGACGGTGGTGCACAACGTAAGGGAAGTGATGTGAATTTTTAGTTTACACGAGGGGCATGTATGTGTTGGTTTTATGGAAGACGACTACAAAAAGTCTGTCGCCTGAGATCAGTTTTAGAGATTTCTCTGAGGGCAATGTATCCCATGTAATATTTTACGTCTCTTGACACTCAGATACCCCAACTGGAAAGCGTTTTAAATATAGTTATTAATCCACATGCTTTTCATGCTGCAACAAAGCACATTAACTGCATTAAATGTTTTTCTCTGCTGGATATAGGTAGTTAAAATGTATGCGTTTCTAGACACTAATAGCAACAATCTTTCAACACAGTCTTTAAATCACTGTTCCTATACACGAAAACAGCCTCTGAAGCAACTCATTAGAGGCAGCTATCAAATCTACACTTAACTATTTCTTTTGGCTTGTAAATCACTTGGTGTCTAAAAGAAGCCAGAAAAATAGATATGCTGATTTTGCAGAGATGACTGTAAGTGATTAGAAAGCTTGCAGTGCTGAGAACTGCCATTAATAGGCTTCTGCTTGCGCCTTGCCCCCAGTAAAGCACTAGAGCCTGCTAACCTCGGAAAAGGCTTAAAGAATTAGGTATTTTACATAAAATTGAAATAGATTTCTACAGTTTGTTTTTTTTTTAATTGGACATCTTGAGTGTTAAATATAAATATATCCATGGGTCATGGATTATTTGGTGGTGAGGAGAGTGAGAGAGGCGGTATAATACTAAATACACAGCATGTAAGCAAACACCGTATTATTGTTTTACAGAATTATAATTATGTTTTCCTAAGATGCTGGGAGCAACTGAGAACTAATTGCCAACATTGCCTTGTGGCAGGCCTTGATATGTACCAGCTGACAGCATGGGAACGTATGCATATATATGCTTCTTTTGTTTTCCTGCAACCATTTAATGAACTCTCTTCAAAGTCTTATGGACCGTCAGCAGTCCATGAACGTATGCTGAGTAATACTGATCTAAATCATCTTTTATCTCATAGATGTCCTGCCTGGCTCACTAGGGACAAGTTAATTTTGGATTGCTTGTTTTGGGGGATATGGCTGAATAGAGTTGTTGGGACTTACCGCATTTTCCATCCTGCAGCACTTGCCCTGTACTGCAAGCTTCATGCCCTTCAGTAGCTTTAGCTGGCTTCTGAGCCACTTCATATTCTGTCCCAGAAAACTGAATGTAAAATTGCTGTTTATTAATAGATTTCCTCAATGTTTTGATTGCAGTTTGCAGCTTCTGCTCCATCCTTTTCCGAACACAGTCAATGTTACAGGTGTCTAGATGGGAAATGATAAGAAAACTAGAAGCAATTGAGATTAATGTTTAAAAAGAGGTGCTTAACAAAACGTTTAGCCTGCATCGCACTACGACACCTCTGTTTGCTTCACTGTCTTCTCCATATAAATTGTAGAAGCAGCTCACTGTATTCAAAATCAGGCCTTTTAAAGCGAGAAGAGAGTACACGGAGGTCCATCAAATTGAGTTTCACAGCCTATAAGGGCACACTGAGTGCCGATATCTCTAACATTAAGAAATCTGGTTATACTGAGTGCACAGGGAGAGGGCTGCAGGAAACATCTAACCAGCAAAATCAAGTCAGCACTCTGCAAGAACGCTGTACTCTGTTGTACAGAGTAGCAGTGACTGGTGCTTTGTGCACTCCTAGAGGAATGGTGAATTTCCCATTGTGTTGCATTTCCAAATATGTGTTCAGCCTGCCACCACTAATGTTTCTGAATTTTCTGTGCCCATGCTTTACTCCGTCGATTAGGAGTTCTCCCCACTTTCCTGACCAAAATACAAGTGACACAAAGAAAGGTGCTTTCTAGCATGATTACTGTTTGAATCACTTGGCTAGTGAGGTACCCTTCATGGGTTAAGAAACTGGCCTTTGAGAACTGACATGTTTATAGAATTCAGCCCACATTTTCTTTGGCGGATTTTATAGCATAACATTCCATCTTGTGACTAACTTGAAGCAATTCTTCTTCCTGAAGTTTGTTATGAAAACATGAATTTACCAAATGTGTGATAAAAATGTTTGATTCTCAGACTGAAGTTTCAGCAACTTACATTTTGGAGGATATTTTTATCGTCGTTGTTGCAGAACTTCTATCTAATCCTTACGTTCTCTGTGCATCAATTAGCACTTCTGCTGTTTAAAGAAATCAGACTAAATTAAAGTACATGACTTAACTTGAAGCTTTGAAGGAATTTTGCTGCAGGTTCAATCTTTGTTCCTTTGACTTAATTTCATACCTGATTCCTTTCAATTAAATCTGTGAAACTTTGTGTTTGGAACAGCATGAATGAGGCTTGTGCTAAAAGGTTTGCATGGCAGCTTCATGAAATAGCATCAAAGAGATTCTAACAACACAGTGAGGAACTGAATTCTGATTTCTCTCCACAGACAGATCTTTCACAAACCTGAGACTTCTTCTGACTTCATCTCCACTTCAAACTCTGTGGTGATATGGGACACTTCTTTTGATGGTGACTTGCGGCCTCGGCGTTTCTTCTTGGAGGAATCGCACTTGAGATTCACAAAGGTCACCTGGCAGTTGTCTGTACAAGGGAATTGACCTCCTTTGTGTAAGAGAAGCAACATAGAAAAGAAATCAAGTAGCAGAGTAGCAAGTGACAGGCTAATAAGCGATATCTCAGCTGGGTTATCATGAATGCAGTGACAGGCTTCATAACATTCCACATGCATTGTTAGACACCTCCTTCTCAGTGCAGTTTTGGGTTTGCTCATTTTGCTAGTGAATGCAGGAGGAAAAAATACAGTGTGGTGATGTTAAGCTGCACAGTGGTACCTCTAATGCCTCTAATTTCCTGTCTGTCTTCTGCATAAGGATTAGAAAGCTCTAACAGAAATTAGTTAAGATCAGCAATGCTATATACAGTCATCTGATGACTTAAACAAAGCAAGAGAGTCAATTTTCATAAATATGTGAAGGCAGCAGGCCTGGGACTAAAGCATAGCAGTATGGGCCTCTAGAAACTACCAGCTGGTATTCCATCTCTTTCAGCAATGACAATCACCAGATATCAAAGGTTTTAAAAGCCTTTGATTGGGAGGTTATGAAAATATATTGGAAGGCTTTATCTGAGGGGTAATCATAGAATTATTTAGGTTGGAAAGGACCTTTAAGATCATCAAGTCCAACCGTTAACCTAACACTGCCAATTCTACCACCAAACCATGTCCCTAAGCACCACGTCTACTCATCTTTTAAACACCTCCAGGGATGGTGACTCCACCACTTCCCTGGACAGCCTGTTCCAATGCTTGACAACCCTTTAAGTGAAGAAATTTTTCCTAATATCCAATCTATACCTCCCCTGGTGCAACTTGAGGGCATTTCCTCTTGTCCTATCACAAGCCAGAGGAACTGAATGCCCTCGTCAATTATGTGTAACCGCTGGGGAGAAAGGCTACAGTCTGGTGGGACTCAATCACATAAGCATCCTTTCCCTATATAAAGAAATCTATGCAAAACCCATCCTTTTTTTGATAGATGATGGACCTTCCAGGTCAGGGAGAAATTTCTAGCACTCAAGCCACCAGAGGGATTTCATTCCAAGTGTGTGGTTGTATGATATAAACTTACTGTTAGGCCCAGAAGTTCAGATGACGTAACAAACACAAAGCAAAGCAAGCAAATACCAAGGAAATGCATCCAAGAAATACATTCCCATGGTGACTGTATGGACCAAAAAACGAACATCTATAACTTTAAAAAATGAGTCTAATAATCACATCTTATTAAAAGAAGACAGTACAGAAGGACAAAGTAAGCATCTTGACAACTAAGACTTGTTTTAAGCCAATACTTGCAAAATTAGAGAGATAAATGTCTGGATTGCAGGGTAAAGATAAAACATGAGTCTAAATTCTAGAAATAAAATCTTTAAACCATAGCATTTTTTTAGGATAGCTATTTTTACTCTTCTCTGTTCAGGGCTCATATATGACTGCTCACTCACTAGCAAAAGTGGTGGTAGGACAGATTCACAACAGAGAATATATCACCAGTAGATGTCTGCTGTAAGCTGCTAAGTTGCTTTAAGCAACAATATTAACTGCTGCAATTACACCAATACTGTGTATTAAAATACGGAAAGTTTCAATTTAATATTAAATTTAAATGAACTCCAAATATTTTAAGCTGTGGAAATGCATGGAAATAACACTCAAACACTCTTTAATTGTCCCTGTCAGGATACCAAGGGGATGGAGGACAAGAAATACATGTCATGAAGATCTGTTAAATACATATCACTTTTAAAATCTCTTTTTTGTTCAACTTTGAAAGTGATGTTCAAACCTAATAATAATAAAACCCCATACCTAGTCATATTGAGTTTTAAAAACATTTGATTACTTTGATTCAGCCAAAAAATCTCAGATTTTTTGGTAATTATGTCTAAAACTTCCAAATAAGTTATGATGTTTTCTAACATCATAACTACTCACTCCAACATAACAAAAGAGCTAAGGCTGTGTAACATCAGATTTTGATTATAACTTTCCTGCTTAGGAGTTGGTTTTGCCCCTGCAAAGGGATACTAATCCAGCATAATGAAATAAATAATAGCTTTTGTTTTCTTTAATAAACCTCATTTGGGAAAACTAAACCAAACCAAACTGACATTGTTTCATGTAACTTTGCATTGGTCATAGCTTTTTGTCTCAGGATATTTCTGCCATTACCAATGCCAGAGAAAAAATCAGCTTAATTTCAAACTCATGTGCTTTTGAACAAAGATTTTTCAAAGCAACTGGTGACATTTCAGCACTGTCAGATCCAAACCCAAGGCACTGTTCAGCTAGAGTGTGAACCTTGGCCTGAACTTAAATTTAGATCTAAACATGAAAACCACTATTTTTTTTCTGTCTGCAGTGTGAAAACAAAATATGCAAACAAGCAAGCAAACAAACAAAAAATCAGAATGCTGTTTACATGTTAGAAGACAACACATACCTAAAACAGCTTGCTTCCCAGAATCTTTCGTTTTTTCTTTGCTGCGAGGCCGTAAATGGCACTTTGCATCTTTAATTTTAAAACGAGCTTTCTGCTTGATTGGAGGGGCTAATGAATCTGTTGATGTAGAGTAAAAAAAGCTATCATTTGGGCTGTAGATGAAAGGAAGTCTGAAACTTATTTTTAAAAACAGACTCAAAAGTCTTCTTGCAGCATAGAAAAGAGACAGCCCAAGAGTTATACACCTTGTACAAGAGGATCCATTTCCATAAGTTCATTTTTTTGCATAAGCACTTACCCTTGAGATCAATAAATTTGCTAGTATTGCACACGCTCTGCACATACGCTTCCCCTCCAGCATGCTGGCACATCCTGGTGGAATTTGGGTGCGTTTGTCTCTTACTATGAAAGAGGTTAATTCCTACCCTTTTTTCTGACTCTCTGTCTGTGACTGCCCATGTTACTTGGCTGGAGTTCTGCTCTTGCTAATGCCAACCAGGAATAAGATTAATTTAGCGGAGCTATGCTGTTGGCAGTTGAAAACCATCCAAAGGAAATGTCTTTATTTGACTGTGGTCTATGGCTTGCAAGCCTTATTCTTCAGCTTAAATCCAAGCCAGTTATGTCTTACGACTTTAAAGGCTGTTATACAGCCATGCACTGCTTAGAAAATATAACTGCTGGCTGACTTCCTCACAAAGCCCATGGTGGGAAAGGCTGGGCCTGGGCCTCACCTGCCAGCCACTGCGGGCTGCCCATGGGACCCGGAGCAGGTGGAGGGTGGTCACAGGTAAATGCCGCAACGTGGGTCCCTCTTTCCTTGGCAGGGCCTTGCTGAACCAGGACTATAGGAGGTAGCCTGCCCCTGTGCCACAGGCAGCCACACTGCTGCCGTGTTACCTCACTCCACAGCATCGTACCTCCTAACACATTCCAAATGTATAAGAAATACATGATTAGAGAACTGGCAAATTGGAGCGAAGTACAGCAGATAATGATACGTAAAGTGGGCTGACACTTCCCACTGCTGGATACTGTTTCAGCTGCTTCTAATTTTGCCTGACTTCAACCATTTTGAGAGGAACATTTTTTTATGCTATCATCTTTACGACACATTTTGAAGTGTCTCTGCAAAAATAATCCAGCCATTTCTGAGAACTAGATGAATGAAACAGAGTATGTGCTCATAAAAGTCTCATAAACTTTTTCTTGGGTATCCCCAGTAGGAGGATCCATGCTCCTAAGGAAGGACTTCGCAGGTGAGGGCTGGGACCCACCTTCTGCTCTTGTGCTACTGATGGCCCCCTCTGGCTCACTTCCAAGTCTGGGAAGAAATGCCATTTTGATACGCTCGCTATTGCCTTGCTGGACTATGGAAAGTAAAGTATTCTAAATATTTGACCTTATTGAATATATCTCAAACCTCCACCGCTCCTATACTGACCTGCCAACACAACGCCACACTGGAGGGCAACTAAGCACACTCCAGCCCTCAAGGAGAGGCTGCAGAAACGTGAGTGTGTGCATGACGATACACAGGCTACCTTAATTCTGGCCTTGTGTAACTTGAGAGCTTGTCTGGGGGGACCTCATCATCTACCTCCTAGACGCTGAAGGCTAAAGCCCGGGTGAGCAGGGCTCGCAGCTTACCTGCGCAGCTGGGCAGGGTCGCGTTGCGTTTCTGCTGAGCCTTGGCTTGCTGGACGGGAACGCCACAGCTCAGCGTGTAGCTGTTCTCCGAATCTGCGGGGCAGAACGCAGAGTCAGCACACGTGGCCACAGCCTCACAAAGCATCTGCTCCCCTCGTCACCCCCAGCATTAATATTCGGTGCTCGAACAAACTTATTAATACTGCTAAAGAAGGAGACATTTTAAGTGCTGAACTTGGATTTAAATGGCTGAAATAGTTTGCCAAAGGCTCCTGCTTCACAGTGTTGACTACAAGTTTTGTTTCTTCCAGCATTGAAATGTTAAATTTTATAAACAATTTTGCATGAGGTTAGCTGTGCATAATTCCATGGTGCACAAGTAAAAAATATTTTGTGCCTGTCCATGGCAGAGTCCTCGTGCTTTGATCATCTCTAGAATTTAAAAAATAAACCATGTACTTCAGTAATAATTTTAGCTTCAGACTCTGGCAGAATTTATTGGCAGAAACAAAAAAATAACATACTTAGAACCATAACAGTGTTTACATACTGCACAGATAAAACTGTGTATTGATGCACAGAAATTAGATAAATGCACGGTTCCGGTAATCTCTGCTAAACTGAAAATAAAGTGTGAACAGCTCTACTGCGTATGATGTCAGGACTACATGAAAAGTAGACACTCCTGTGGAAAATAATCCTGTGTCAGGACCTGAACATATATGAAAAAGTAATAGCAACCCCCTGCCCCGCCTGCCCTGCAAAACTGTGTAGATGACAATTGCGTGTAGCAAATAACAAAAAAAAAGGGGGGGAGGGGGAAGATAAAATGCCTGAGTTTCTATAAACAATGTCTGAATTTCTATAAATAACACTGAGCTGAACAATTACCAACAAAATTTATTAAAACCCAGCAACTGCCAGCAACTAATACAGAGAGATGTTTTTTCCACACAGCCTCCTGAGACAGATTTAGTTGTATCCATTTTGTATGAGACAGTAAGACAGGTTTAAAGCTGTCGCGGTGCCATCCTTTGCTCCAGTGGCTGAGCTGATGGAAGTTTTATGCTACCCTGGCTGGTGTGGGAGCTTGATCATGTGCTGTGGCAGCCGCAGCGTTAAATTGCCCAGCATGTCCCACGCCTCCGCCCCTGGCCCTGCCTCACATTGTGCTTACTAAGCCGAGTTCACTAATTTCTGCTCCTGCTCGATCACACAATCACAGGCCATGATGCAGAGTCCATAATTTTAAGCAGATGCCTGGATGGGCACAGGGGACTCAACTAATTGAAAAATATGTTACTAAAGATTAGCAGGAATTCACTGAAATCAACTGTTCAGTTTCCCCCCCACCTTTGACAGAGCAGTTTAATATATTAAAATTTTCCTTTTGCACCACCTGGTTAAGGTAGTTGCATGTCTCAGAATTTTGTTAAAATTTTTCCCCCTAAATGACATTTCAAATTAAACAACGAAGGGCCAAACCTCTAATGCAACTGACAGTCAGCTCTTCTTGTATTTAATGTTGTGCATGTTGCCCCAATTTAATTCATAATGATGATTTGCTCATTTACAGTCATCCGTAACAAAAACTGAATGCAAGAGTCATGAATACATTAGCAGAGAAAAAAATCAAGTCACATTCCAGACTTAGGAGAACAAATATTTTGTACAAACCTGGAACAAAAAGAGCGTTCGATGGGCATGACAGGAAGCAGCTCTCTATGCCTCCTGTCTTACTACACACTAGCTGAGCCTTAGGAGCTGGTTTGGCATTTGGGAGACATTTCACCATCTCTGAGGAGAAAAGAAGAAAAGAAAAATGAAAAAAATTGGGCACTGCCCAACCCAGAACCTTGTGCATCCACTTCTTTACAGTGGTGAGGAAAAGTAGAAGTGGCAACAAAGCAAAATCACTGGCCCAGGCATTTCTGAAATAAGCACATAATCGGGAGAAAGTATCTGGATCTTGAGCTTGGACTGGAAAGGAAACTCCTTCACATTTTTAGACCTAAACTCTAGATCAGTCTTCCCCTCCTGTCTTCCACTTTGGGACTATTCAGGTCCAGATCTGCGCTCTGAGAGGCAGGTGTTTCTCTTAATTGTGAGCACAATTCTGTGTGCACAACTTGATCATAAAAGCAGCAGGTAATACTGATGACCTGAGACGTCCTCTCCCTGCTTTTGGAGACACAGCTCTCTGGTTTAACAGCCCAAGTACCACACCACGCACAGGAGTCACCCTCACAAAGATCTGTTTATTTAGATGACCGCTAAAATGGTATTTTCCACTTCTCACTCCCGCTCTTGCAGGCTTTTTAATTACAGCTCCATGCTCAAGCTTCTGGAAGTAGAAAACTTCCCAGCCAGGCAGAGGTGTGGCAGGACATGCTGGGATGGAGATGGGTGGTCCTTTCAGCCACTGCCAAAATGCCCCAAGCAATGCTGGAAGGGACACTGTGACAAACATAGACATCAGCCATTTCTCATCAGCGCCCCCCGCACGAGGCTTGTGCAATGGAAATATCCAGCTTCTCTTGGCTTCATGGCAGGATGAAGGCAGAGTATCCTGCAAGTCTCACAAGCTGCTCTTCGTATTTGGGTAAGGGATAGTTTGTGTTTTAGCTGAAACTACATAAAGTTGTTACGAATCATTGGACCTTGGATCATTGAATCATTGGATCACTGAAGTCTCTGCTTCAGCCTGAGATGATGGCATGCTACTGATAATTATAATCCTGCATTTATTTTAATTGGACATCTTTTGAGACTGAAGTGCTCCTTAGGTACCTCTTTCTCCACACAAACAATGAGGTTCATTCTCGGCTGCAGCCAGCAGCTGCCATCGCTACCTGTGCTGAGGCAGCCTCACCGCTTCCCTCCGTTCCCCAGAGATTTAACCTCTGCACTGCCTGCTGGCCAAGTGCAGCTGGGCACCTCTTCAAGCAGATATTCCACACTGCATCAGCTGGTTAAATCTCAGCCAGGTGTCTGTAGAGCAGTTCTTGCTTCAGCCCTATAAAAACATCTGTTCAGGTACATATGCTTTTTCTCCGACTGTCCCTTGCTTTTTCTTCCAAACATGCTCACCTTACAAGATGGACTTCGCTGACTCTTCTTTTGCTCATGGCTGACCATGCTACTGCATATTGTCATTCTTCCTACCCCTCAGCTCACCACTGAACCACACCAAGGTAGGGGGGAGATCAGAGCTGCAGCATCCGAGTCCACTAGGAAGCAGCCGGACTGGTTTGGGTCAGCTCAGTTTGGGTTTGGGAAGAGCCCAGTAAAGCTGGGATGAAACAGACTGATTCAAATGTGGTAGCTGGAATGAGCCTTGCCTGGCTTGGTTTGAGTGCAGAGGAAGGGTCCCAGCAGCTGCCAGCTGGGTTGTATTCCTGGCCTCACTAGTGGTCAAATATAAAATGTACAAGTCCCTTGAACACGCCTGATATTTGCATCTCAAGTATGGGAATAATCATCCACCACCTACCTCCCTCCTAAGGCCTTTTATGTTACTTCGGTGATGTTTATAAAGAAATTATTTCTTTGGACTGAGGAGACAACACAACCGCAAAGTATCTTTGCTGAGCAAAAGAGGATTTTGTTACTGCAAGTGTCTGCAAATCATGTGGCATTCAGGATCATTAGATATCATTTCCTCCTTTTTATTGTGCTTTTATAACAATGTAGAACACAGTTTCCTCTAAACAATGTTGGTAATAAAGGCAGGCGATCAGCAGGGAGATGACACTCATTTTAAGTCTCATTAAATTCATCAAATAAAATAGTGTATATCAACAGAGAAGGGTGTTCTATTTTCCGTCTTCCAACTGAGTATTACAAATGAAGAGACATTTACAACTAGGAAAATATTCTCAGTACAGTCTCTTACCATGGGAACAGCATTCTTATAGGTTGAGAGGGAATACAGCACAAAACTTTTGTGGTCTAACTATATACCAGACCTCAAAAAATGTTAGTCCCTGCTGTTAATTTACAAATTCCTTTCCAGAGGACTAACTGGTACATTGCAAGGGAGACCTAGGGGATGACTGAAAAAACAGTTAACCATTTCCTACTCCTATAGTGCTTGTTCGCTATATAGTGGTGAAGGTAAAGCTAAGTGGGAAAAATGAGGTACTTAGTTATGGTTAAGAAGACAGTCCATGGCAAAGGCTGAAACCTGCCTTGACACCTCCCTTCCCCCATCTCGACTCTAAAATGCTTTCTATACTGCTGCATCCATTTAAGTGGAAAAATGCCATAATTGTGTGATTATGCAAGGGGCCGGTGCAGTACTCTCTACTCCAGACTATAGTGTTTTCCATCAATATGTGCAGAGATTATCTTAAGTAATGTCCCCCTTTATTATTCTGTTTTGCTCCTAGTTCAGTATTAGGCATCACCCCCAAATGTATCTATGAGAATGAAACAAAACCAACCAACCAAAACCCCACAACCTAGATTTGACTATGCAAGACCTAAGGTATACTTTTCCCATTAAAAAACATGAAAATGGAATTAAAATCTAACAGAAAATACTTTGAATGGCTGCAGCCATGGCCAAGATTTGCTGTGTTTAAAATTAGGCCCCAGGGAAAAAAAAAAGTCATCTACTTAAAGGATACACAAGAATGATGACTGGAATAGATATTCGGATTTGCCACACAGTAAGTGGCACTACCAGCAAGTGCCATCATTTTAGTGGTCTCAGGATTTGTGCTCGTTGCAATTAATACTCTTGACACAGCTATTGTCAGTGCTTTATATTAAACAGGATACCTCTGGTGAGAACTTGAAAAATTGGGGTATGGTGCTATGAATGTAGATAATAACCTGAATACCATGTGCTGAATACGATGTGCTGTAAACAGTTAAATATTTTGAATATTCAAGATAACTCTTAGAAGGAAACAGAGTTTTATCTGAGGTCATAGAGATGGATGTCAAGGGACAAAAAGGAAAAGGAGAAAACTATAAAATACATAAAATAATAATGTAGGAAGACTTAGAATTGTGTGAACAGACTCATAAATTAAAAAAAAATCAACACAAATAAAATACAACATATTGCCCATTCCCTGATCCACCTGTAGTTATATCCTAGTCCATGGATGGCCAGATATTAAAGGCTAAAATGAATCTGGGGATCTGTATTGTGAAAATGCAGCATCCCTCAGGCAAAACCACAGGCTTTTCCACCCTCCCCGAGAACAGGAGCATCACCGCAGTCATCTCTGAGTCAGTCTCCCACACTTACCAACACAGTCCTTTTTATTCCAGTGCAGTTTCTTTCCAGGTGGACAGACACACTCATAGCTCCCCATTGTATTAAGACACCCATCGTCACAGCTACCATTGCTGATGCTGCATTCATCAATATCTGCAATGTAATTAAAGTTGAGAAGAGTATTAACCATATGTGCACATGTATACTGTGCATTAAGATACTATGTGCATAAGGATATCTGTTTTCTACTATATCTTTCATATTTCAGCCTATATAAACATGTATAAATGCAGACAATACTCATGTCAGACAATTTTATGTACATTGAATGTATTTGTCCTTAGACACATGCTTAGCTCCTACTCTTGCAGAGATTTATGCGTATGATACAATTTACTTGCCAAGCCTAGTTACACTGAAATTCTTGGAAGTACTCACAAGATACAAAACATGCTCAAAAGTCCCTGCAGCATCTGGACAATAAAGTATATTGCATTATATAGAAAAATGTCCAAGGCATAAACATCTGTGAGATGTGGGATTCAATCACTTTTGCATAACAGGGAGAGAAATTCTCCAGAGTGATTCACAGAGTTTGCTTTTAGAAATTATTCAGATGGAGGAAAATACGTATTCAATAGGAACCTAGCAGCTGAAATGTAGTTTATTTAGTCTTTTCCTCCTCAGATAAAAATGAAAGGTAAGAGCTTGCAAGAAGGAAAAGCAATTACCAGATATTTATCACTGATATTCCACATAAAATCTTTCAACTTTAGATACATTAGAAAAGTATTTCATCAATATGAGGTACAACCTTTTTAGTCTAGGCAATTGGCATTTATATACGTGTGCTGACATGGCTGATCTCTCATCTCCTCTCCTCCCTCCATCAGAAAGCATGTTTATCCGTCATGCTCAACAGGAGTTGTGCTGCCATGTGCTCGCCTCTGGCTCATGCTCAGGCACATTTGGGACACTAGATGGCACAGGCCGAAACTGTGATATTGTACCAGTGACCCATCAGTTGTGCATTGCTGCTCCGGACTCTTTGATTTACTAGTATAGCCATCATCTAAAAGCCCTTGTTGTGGACCACAGCCCCGTATTTTAGGTACTGCACTAACCTAAACAACAAGGGGTTTCTGCCCTTCGAACGCAGCTACCCACCTGCTTGCTAAAACGGTGGCATTAGTGTAACAGACTTTCACAAGGCATGTAGGTTGCACCTTTTGGCACATGATCAAATGAGCTAGAATGACACCAGATCAACAGTAGATATACTGAATTGCTAATACTTTGGCTTAATGGTAGGCCTCAAAATGTAACTGTAGAAGGAAAAATGTCACTTAATGTGTTTCTAAGGGAGGTCTGGCCATAAAGGCTCACAGGCTGAGTGTCTAACCACCTTTCCAAACCACACCTGAGCCTAAGCTTGAACTCTGATTGCCATGTGCTTGGCTCTGTGTGAATCCATACGGTTTGCAGGAACACAGTCTGAGTTCAAGCCAGTTCTCCCCAGGCACCAGTTTTGGAGCCCAGTGATCCCATCTGAATTAAGAAATCTGATTAAGAAATGCAGGCCTATACATATTATCCAAATCTTCCTCTGGCATCTTGGGGCACTTGAAGGGAACAAAAACTTTTTCTGGGAGATTTTGTACATAGTAGCCAGGCTCCTGCTGAGTGCAACAGGGATCTGCTTGCTAACCCATACTTCAAAACACACATTTAGTCCACAGTGCTCCTGCCACTGAGCTCTGGCCAAACTGTTCAAACACAAGCTCTTGCTGTCAAGTACCTCAGCCCAGAATCAAGATCCTGAAGACGCAGCCAAATTCCCAAAGGCTCTGAACAGTCCTGCAGATTCTACTGACTCTCCTAAGGCCACTTAACGAGGCAATATATACTGCCAGCATATGCCACCTTTACATAAACAGGTGGTGCAAGCGCTAGCACTCTCCTTCTAAAAGATTCCCTTATGATACGCAACTTTTATTACAAGATATGTGATGAAAAGGATCCCAGAGAGAGCAACAAGGGTTGCCCCTCAGCATGGAAGGCCCAGAACAAGGATGTTGCGATGTAGTTTATTAGTTACTAGAAGAGGGGAAGCAAGATGGAGAGAAAGTTATTAAGAGGCAAGCTTGCACCAAATCTTTTTGAAGGTTCTCTTTATTTCTCCCTAGTTTTGACTTCTGCTCAGTGCCACGTGGATGGCAGCCAGGGCGAGTTATTTGTTCCACTGTAAACATCACTCTCCCGAGGCTGACTAAAACTAATGATAGGCCTGAGCGGCAAAGCTCAAGGCCTGGACAAGTCTGGATTCAGAGCTGGGATTTTGGATCTGCCCATTATGGAAAAAAGCAGGAGGTTTGGGTCTGGTTATGCTTTTGTCTGAAGTTCAGCACTGAGTGTTTCTAGTTAGAATTTTGGTCCTGCTTCAGTCTTAAAATACAAGCTGAACTGAGGCTGAAGATTATTTAAAGACTGAGGCTGAACCCCAAACTTTGAGGCTTTCCCTAAATTAATATATAAAATAATTAAGGAATTAACAGTGAAACTGCAGATCAGTCTCTCCACACCCCACATATGTCCCCAAAACTTTCAGACTCTGATTTTACTTTCAGAACTGCCCCCAAGTAGAGTCTTTTTCCAAACTCGTTCCTTAGATGGACTCCTATTTCTCTCCCTGCCTGTCCCTGCTATATAGTGAATTCATTTGTTAGTTATCCTGCTCTATACAAGAGATACCAACATACACCTCCTACGCCCTTCTCCCAAAGAGAAGCCAGACTGAGATAGCATGAGTAGTGTCTCACATTAACCCTACAAAATCAGGTGAACTCAGCACTCAGACAAGGGAGGAGCTAGCATCTGCTCCTGCTACATCAGTTTGCACGGCACAAACCGAATCACATGGGAATGGAAACAACACGAGCCTTTAACTGTATCTTTTTGACTCAGTCTGTAGCATGATTTACATAGGAATACACAGAGGACAACTCTTGCATGTAATATGTACCACAATGCCTGCTCCACAAATTAAGAGCCGTTAGGGCCCCACACTATTCTCAGCAATTCCTCCAACACACTTTCCCTGGGCTACGTCTGACTCAGATCAGAACCTGGCCTGAATTCCAGGATTTTGTGGTTGCAAAGTTGGAGCTTTGTTTATAGCTTGATGCAAGCTTTACCTAGTTTGTATCTTGAATGATTTGAAAAAATTAAATGATTAACTATTAACCGTCTTTTAACTAAACAAAACCATGTAGTTTTAAATTTAAAAATAGCACAGACAGTTTCTTTTGTGTAAGTATTTTCTAACAAATAGTTTAGATTCAGGGCTTTCAGGTTTTATTATAATTTTCTCTTGTTACTTTTGTTTGTGTAATGCTGACCCGATTGGTTAAAAGCATAATTTGGACTTAATACACTTAACAAATCCCTCATAAAACCGCTTTTCTCCCTTTTGACCAGTGTTCTGAACGCAATCAAAACCTACCCCACTTATTAAGCGTTCAGGCAGGAGACCACAGCAATACCTGGGGTGTTAACCAAGCTGGTGGCAGGCGGTCTCATACTGTGACACCCCTGGCAAACATAAGACTTAATTTGAATGCTCTGAAATTCTCCTGCCTTGATCAAGTAGAAGTTGAGCCTTTAATTTGGTCATTGTGGTAATACTGCCCTATGATGCACTTAAAAAATATCCCTCTCCCGGATAACTAAACATTACAGCACCAATTCTTTTCAGTTATGCCAAAAGGTTGAAGAGCTGAAGTAGCTCCACAGAAGATGGGAAGAAGGAACCCCACAGCCTTCTGGTCTGAGTTTCACAGGCAGTTTATGTTGCAGACTAGTAAGGACAAATACCAATAGAGCCAAAATTTGTAAACTTTGTAAAACTGACATCCTTCCCCTATTCTCTTTGTTGCCGATCATTTGAAGCCTTCCTTCTGTAAATACAATTGTGACTAACCTTGCTCCCGTGGAGGTACCGCTGGGTACTCTGCGCTTGTAAACTCTGTACGGAAGCTTACCCTGCACAGCGCGATGAACCCCAGCCATGAAGCTGCTTTGCGATGGTTGTGGAAGAACGGCTGCATCCATGCAGCAGTGGATGCAAGTATCACAGCTGCAGGCTTCTTGCCTATACTGAGGCTGCTATGTACCACCATCAGAAAATGCAAAGACATTGTTTTTTATTTATGTTCTTCTCCTGGGAATGCTTCAGCAAATTTGAAATGCTGAAATTTTAGTCACACCCTGCTCATGCTATTTTAGTTTTGTTTTAACTTTATCGGTTTATCTTATTCAGTTCTAAAATCTTCAGCTAAAAGAACGTGTGGCACAGTAAACAGTTCGCAAAGCAAATAAGCAAACAGATAAGCAAAACGCAGTTTCCAAACCTCCACAGTGCGTCAGTCCGTACAAGGTATAGCCTTTATGGCAGAGACATTCAAAGCTTCCAGGGTAGTTGATGCAGGTATGATCACAGGTCCTTTCGAAGGAACACTCATCTATATCTGAATTCATAGAAAAAGCATTAAGAAATTAGAATTCAGTTAAACTGAATGGCTGGAATTTCACATTCAGTTGCAACATCTTGTTACTGATGAGGTATCAGGTATCATCTCAGGTAAAATTAGAATAAAATATCAGTCTCATTCCTCTAGTGCCTTATAAAGAAAGGACTTGCAGACATGGAGAAAAGTAAGAAAAGAGAATTTTAAGAAAAAACACGAAGCCTGTATTATATATGTTCACCATTAGATGGCAACCTTTAACTTCTGATCATATTTACCCAGCAGGGCTGCGGGGTTATGAAGGTTTTGGGGGGTTAGTGGCATAATGGAAAAAAGTTTTGGGTTGAATCAAGTCATGCCCTCTCTCACTGGCCACTCCTCTGGCATCTTGCCCACCAGAACAGGGCGCTCCCAGGTTTCTGCTCTGCCTATGCAAGACTGTACAGGCAGTTGCACAGCTGCAAAAGAGTGTCTGAGAATAAGCCAGTATCAGGAATGAACGGGCTGCACCTAAGATACAGCAAATCTTAGTCCAAAGTCCACATTCTACCTAATTCAAGAAAATTTGACCTCTTCTCCGTCAGGCATCTCTAATTATCACTGCTCACTAATGTGAAAACCTTATTTACATAGCCTCTTCCATCCAGCAACCTATGAAGAAAGCAATTAACAGCACGTTGCTTCAAAGACAGTACAAAGGTTTTGCTGAGCAGGGTGATATAAAGGTTTATTTGACGGCAATCATGACGGAATGGACTTGCTGAAAACCGTTACATTAAAGGTACTTTAAGCAGCAACGTGTGCAAAATAACACCACTTTTGAGTGAATTTAATCCTCAAGCAATTGTTTTCTTTTAAAATCCTCTTCAGTGATTAATTTTTCTGTTAAAAGGTCAGAGAAATTAATACAATGGCATTATCTGAGAGTGGTAATTTCAACAAATCTCATTCCTCCACTATTCCTGAGGTATAAATGAATAGAATAATATTCCTCTAATAGCTTGCGTACTTTCTAGAGTTGCTTATTAAGAACATAACCTGAGCAACTCCATTACTATATATAACTTGGACTTTCATATTGTACGTGCTTAGGAAGCTGTGAGTGCTTAAAAGAACGTGAAAACTCACCAATACTTAAGGGTATGCTACCCAATTCCTATACCCAAGTATTATTTATATAGCTTTGTTATTTAATGAAACATTCTAGTTCTCATCCTGCTATTATAAATGCAAATACTTCACTTCAAGAAATATAAAAAATTAAAATTAAGGTTTTGTGTATGTCTACACAAACCAAAATCTGTGTGAGAGTTTATGCACAAATTTAGAATGTTGTAAACAGCTATATTTTATATGATCTCCAATTTTAAGTGCTTCAAAACATTCATACAAAAGAGAGTTCACAATGAGGAAAGCAACTGTTCAGACAAATGCATAACATAAAATGAAATACACATGGTGAACAAAAATCCATGCTATCCAGTTTTTTGTGTGCATTACAATCACTTGCTATGACCAAGTAGCCAAAACCAGACAACTGAGATTTTCTCTTTTTTAATTCTATTTCGTTTTAATGTATTTTCTATGCATTTTAAAATATCATTATTTGAGTTCTGAAAGCAATTTCTTTTTAAGGTTTCCTTTATAGTCCTGGAAATATGCAGATTTTGAATACACAAATGGCAAACTGTTTCAGTTTTGTCTAAATAAATACATAAAATAAAATCATTTGGGAGTGAACACTGCAGTTACAGTTTTAAAGGATTTTTAATGCACAAGAAGCCAAATCATACATCATGGTTTCATTCATGTGTAACCTTGTTCGCTACATGGTATTGCAGGCAATTTACAAAAGCAGTTCATTTTCTGGCCTCTGACTTACCTTGGAAGGCTCTTTTTCAAAAATAATTTCATATTTCTCAATTAGTCAGTGGGGTTTATGCACTGCTTTCACACATACCGCTTTGCATTGTTACGTATAATGGCTTAGGCCTTTATAGGTTTTTCTTTATGTTAAGAAGAATGCATACCCCTCTTTGCCCATGGAAACAACAGTCTATATAATAATATGACCAGTCATCTGCTTGCCAAGTAACAGGCACTCACGACGGACAAATGCATTTCTATTACACAAAATATCAGCTACTCATAAACTTATATTGCTTACACTGCCTGGCAGAGATGCTGAAACAAACACTTTTATTATAATACAATGACTGCTATTAAAAGCTTTTTCACCATTTAAACCCCTCATCCCACCTCCTGCTGCTGTT